>CATIWO010066807.1:0-13404 GCA_949673435.1 Macaranga tanarius | reverse complement strand
GGCTATATGGCTCAACTCAATTGTTTCATTCATTTTTGCCTAATACCGGTGGTGGTGATAAGGCATTTTCCTTTTATTGAAGCCTCTTAGTTCGGACACCAAGGTTGGACGGCGACAAAACCACACCACTCAGGTTGTACCTCGAGGATAACAATGCACAAATCTAACCTCAATATTCAAAAATTGAATCTCCATATTCAAAATTGAACCTCAGGGTTTAGAAAATCGAATCTCCGGATTCACCAAGTCGAACCTCCGGGTTCAAAACTCGAATCTCCGGATTCGCACAATTCATAATCGAACCTCCGGGTTCAAAACTCGAATCTTCGGATTCATACATTTCAGAATCGAACCTCCGGGTTGAAAGCCCGAACCTCCAGGTTCAAAACTCGAACCTCCGGGTTCAAAACTCGAATCTCCGGATTCACACATTTTAGAATCGAACCTCCGGGTTCAAAGCTCGAACCTCCGAGTTAAAAACTCAAACCTCCGAGTTCAAAACTCAAATCTTCGGATTCACACATTTCAGAATCGAACCTCCGGGTTCAAAGCTCGAACCTCCGGGTTCAAAACTCGAACCTCCAGGTTCAAAACTTGAATCTCCGGATTTACACATTTCATAATCGAACCTCTGGGTTCAAAGCTCGAACCTTTGGGTTTAAAACCCGAACCTCCGGGTTCAAAACTCGAATCTCCGGATTCACACATTTCAGAATCGAACCTCCGGGTTCAAAGCTCGAACCTCCGGGTTCAAAACTCGAACCTCCGGGATCAAAACTCAAATTTTTGGATTCACACATTTCAGAATCAAACCTCCGGGTTCAAAGCTCGAACCTCCGGGTTCAAAACTCGAATCTCCAGATTCACACATTTCATAATCGAACCTCCGGGTTCAAAACTCGAATCTCCGGATTCAACAGTATCCTTTTGTATGTATTGCTTGCATGTGCTTTTCATTAATCTCATTATATCGCTTGCATTTCAATTTTTGAAAAGCAGGGGGGTAAACTATGGACACATGGTCTGACCCGGCCCACGAGGTAAAAGCCCAATGATGAAAGCCCAAGAAAAATGGGTCCAACAATGTAAGGTTTGAAGTCTAGCCTATTCAAATAATTTATCTCAATCTAATCCTAATTTAATAAATAAATATAATATGTGATAAAGTTGGTGATAAAGATAATGTGAAGAGAGATTGATTCAGAATCAAACACTGACATATGAGAGGATATTTGTTGATAAAAGCCAGAGAGAGTTAGGGGAAGGAAAAAAAGGAAGAAAAATCCCAAAAAAATCACGTAAAAACAAAAAAAGGCTTCTGGCAAAGAATTAAGAAAAAAAGATCTAAAGAGAGATACGCAGAGAAAAGAAAAAATTTAATAAAAGGGCTTGAGATTCAATCTTACACTGTGGGACACACTATTGCAGTCTACCAAAGGAGCTTCTGAGGGCCAATTATTTTCAAACAGTAACTTTCTTTATTTTTTTTTTCTTTTCAATTTTGTTTATGTCTAATTGCTTTCAATTTCTTTTGAATTGAATGAGTTATTTTGATTTAAAATGATTGTGTGTGTTATTGATTTCAATTTATTTAATTGTTCAAATTAGGTTAATTATTTGTTTATTGTTTAAAAAATTTAATTTTATCTTTAATTTAGTTTGCTCTGTGTTGTAGTTATTATTATTATTATTCTGTTGTATTTTTGTTGTCATTAATTATTTTTTTGTTACATTTATTTTCTTGTTTAATTTTTGTTATTTTATTTGAATTTTTTATTTATTGCGAAGCATTGTTGCCTCAAATTATTATTTTTTTGTCCATTTTTATTTATCTAGTTTTTTATTTTTTGTTTCTTTGATTTTTTTGCTTATTTTATTTTTAGTTGTGATTTTATTTTTGGCCTGTTTACTTTTTGTGCCATATTTTTATTTTATTTTTGTTTTTATTTTTATTTTTATTTTATTAATGTTGATTTTATTAATTAGAAATGCAAGATTTAAATTTTAGTTAAATAATTATTTGTTGATTTAATTGAGATATTTGATATTTTGGGATATTTTAAATAAATTTTAGATTGAATTTTTCTTTTGATTAATTAAATAGAATTTGATTATTGATTGTTTTTTTTTTGGTACTAACTCTCTTAATATTTTTTTTTGTAGGTTGTTTATTATTATTCTTGTTATTTGGAAAATTTAATTTATGATTTGTGTTGCAGGCCTACACATTAGATAGCCCACATGCTACTAAACTTAATTTTAGATTTTAGTCTAATTAAATTGTGTTTTATTTATTTTTTATTTTATTTGCATGAAATGGGTTGTAACTCTTTTCTCCTCCCCCTTTCTTTGCATGTGTTTTTATTATGTTGTTTTTATTATTTGTTTGATTGTTTATGTTGAATGGTGTGGATAAATGAATGTGATGGATCAAGACCCAAATTGCATGTAAATTGGACTAATTAATAACTTGGACTAAAACTAAAATCTAAAAATTTATGAAGGCCCATTTGCATGTAATTAAAGGGATAGTTAAATAATTAAAAATAATGAAACATAAAACACAAACGGAGGCCGATCGCAAGGTCGGGTGGGCCATTCAAAAGCCCATACCCAGTTTCCGGATCCAATCTCTGAGGACGGCTGTTGGGCTCCCTCCGTGGGATCCAGTTGCTGTAAAAGTGTTCCCGGATTTCACCCGGGTGGCGACTCCATTCTCCAACCTAAGCCTATCAAGGCCCAAAGTTGTATTCCTAGTGGGTCCTGAGCCTGCACAGTGCCGTGGTCGCCGGACACTTGGTCGCGCGCTGAACCCCGCCGCCTACAATAATATATAGAAAATAAATTAATAAATTTAAATATATGAATTAAGTTGGCATTATTTGTGTCTGAAATATGAAATTGTTTTAAACAAAAAAAAAGTATGTATACTTTTTTCACTAATTATAAATATAACCATAAAAATATATATTTTCTACCGTATTTTTTCTATTTCTATTTCTTTATTTTCTTTTAAAAAAATATGAAATAAATTAATAATTATCTTAATTATATTACGCATATGAAAAGTATATTACATATGACTTATTAACAATATTCGAGTATAATATATATATTGCCCCTGTACTTGGCAGTTTTTGTCATTTTGACACCTCTACTTACGCTTTTGTCATTAAAATACCTTAACTCGCTAAAAATACTATTTAAAACCACTTTCTGCATAACAATCGAATAAATCAACTACATGTTGTTCCGCCTCTTTGACTAAACTGCCAAATAAGAATGCCACGTATGAAAAAAAAAAGATATAGAGAGAACCACTTTTCACTCTTCTTCATCCCGTCTCCTCCTCTCCATTAACACCACCATTGCCTTTCCACTTTCATTCTCTACTAAAACATCTCCTCTATAATTGTAGCTTTCTTGTCTCATAATGTGCCACTTTTCCATTGGAACCGGTTCGCCTCTCTCAATTGTTTGTTTTCTCTTTTTTTTTCTTAGTTAATTAACAACTTTAATTTCTAAACCTCTAATTTTTCAGGTAAAAACCGAAGATGCAGGTGCAAGATCTGAGTACAAGCCTGGAGCATTGGACAACTTATTCATCACTCTATTTTAATAGAAAATGGTTAAGGTGAGTACAATTGAATTCTTAGATTTATAAAGACATGTATGTTAGCACAACTCCACAAGTGTACGGATCGTGACAAGTAATATAATGGTAAGTGAGTATCATTCCCACGAGGAAAGGGTCCTAAGTACTAGCTATAATTCAATTTTCTTAGCTAATAAAACTAAATTAAATTTCAAAAATCAAATCAAACAATTTGAAAATAAAACTATCTAATCAATTAACCTAAAATAAATCAATAAAAATGAACTAGAGCTTGGATTTGTTTCACTAGTCAATTCATTGATTACAGTTAAGGGTAAGTTGTTCAAAATCACCTAAAATCTCTTTCGAGATCAATTACGCATACCAAAATTAATTATCATCTATTTTCATGATCAATGAATTAATCAAGGTTCAATAAGCTTCCTACCAATTTATTTTATCACCTGAGGATTCGTCTACTTTCGTGATCGAATTGCCTAAGTCTTATGAGTTATGAGCTAGCAATTTACACAATTTTCATTGTCAATAAATTACCTACAAATATGCATTCAATCAGGCCTAAAATCAAATGCAAGGAAAATTAATTCAACTCTCAAAATTAACTACAATAATTAATATATTAATTAAAATAAAATCCCAACAAGTGCTAATTTAGCTACACAAACCAAACCCTAAATAGTTTAGCTACTCATGGTAAAGTATTCTAGTAGTATAAAGAAATCAAACATGATATACAATAGATAGATGAAGATAGAAGAAAAACTCCGTTAAAAGAAATCTTCGTCTTCAATCCTCCTTGAACTCTTCAATTCCACGCTTGAATTCTTTGGTAGCCATCTCTAATGATCCTCATTTTTTCGAGAGTTAAAACTCTTTTTTTATAGAGAAAACATACAAAAATTCGTCCAAGGGCCCAATTAGTAATTTTCTGCCCTTAAATCCTTACCTTATGAGGATTTTAGCTCTAAAATTCAGCTCCTTAAATCATGGCTTGGAACCTGGACATTCTAGGATTGAGAGATTTCCTAAAAAAAATGCACCAAAAAGATATAGAATAATTAGTAAACTAAAAAGGAAAATAAAACTAACCTAAATAACTAAAATTCTAATAAAACACTAATTAAAATATAAAAGTAAACAAATTCTAATTAAACACTAATAAAATAAAATAGAAAAATTAATGTAAAATTGACACTAACAATGTACGCTCTAATTGCTATTAATTTTTGTTAAAATTTTGATATGATTATTGTTTTATTTAAGGAGCGATAATCGGAGGTTGGATGGGATTTGGAGAAGGTTGGATATGATATAGTAATAAAAGTCTTTGGTATTAAGGGATTGGAGACAATCTAATGATTGTTTTAACATGGAGTTAGAAATGAATGTACTGTGGCATCAACTTGATTGATGTATTTGAATTTGCACTAAGTTAGATTCATAAGTTGCAATGGCGGTGGAGGTTAGACGTGGTTACAATTCTTGTTCAAGGAACAATGGTACTGACAAAAATAAAGAGTGTTTAAATCAAATAATTATAAACTACTACTAATATCAAATAAATCTAATCCCCAACAACAATGCCCAAAACTTAATGTGCGCTAACCGTAAGTATACAGATAATATAGTGATTAAGTACAAGTATTATTCCCATAAAGATTAGTTATCAAATATTAATTCACTTAGATAATCACTTGTTTAAATGAATCATTTAATATTTGAATTAAACTTAAAACCAAAACTTGAAATTAAACAAGAATTTGAAATCGAAACAATGAAAACCTTAACAAACAATCAATTATGAATACAATGCACTAGAGTTTCACTTTTCACTTGATTCATATATTAACTTATTAACATTCTCATCATAACCTAACTAAAACCATGCATATGATGCTTACCTATAAATATTTTCATAACTCTTTCTCAAGTAATTAAAAGGTTGTTTAATTAAATTAATTATTAGCTAAAACTTATGGACTCTCGCCTCACTAAGTATAACTTAAAAAATTATTAACCAAACTTAAGGTCAAAGGTAATTCAAGTAGTATTAACTATCAATAGGTATCTCTACTCATATTAATGCTAATAGTTTCATTCTAAGATCTAAGAATTAATTACCTCTCAGTCTCGTAACACTTAACAATTTATTAAATTTAAATCTAAGTATAAAGCATGCATCATCTCTCGATCTTAACATACTAATACATAATAAGTAGTGAAGACATTAATTATAAGAATAAAATCCATATGCAAGAAATTCAAAGTTAATTTGGAATGAAAATCGTAAGTTAATATATCCCCAAGCTACTAAGAGCACCCTAGTACATAATGAATTTAGCTATGCATGTTCATGATTAAAAAACATAATTCATAATAGCTTTTACAAATATCTAAAAAAATAATATAAGAAAAAGATATTAGAACCCCTTAGACTTGATTTAAATCCCATTAATTACTCGAATCCATGAATCACGAACTTGCAAGTGATGCTAAATTTGAACTAATGAATGAAGGAATGAATTTAATATTGTTATATTTTTTTTATGCTTTAAAATGCTAGATAAATGCAAAATAAATATTTTCCTCACCCCCAAAGCTTCTTTATATAGTGAGAAATCGACTTGAAAGGAATATGGAATGAATTAGGTCTTGAAAAGTAAAGTCCTCAACAAATTAGGTTACCTAAGCATGGTTGTGTTAATATTGGCATGGCTATGCCAACTTATTTAAGCCTTTGAAACTCACAAGAATGATATTAATATGGCTATGCATATGGCCGTGCACTATCCATTCATCAACTAGAACGGATGTGCTGAAGGGCGTGTAATTTGGAGATCTAAAATCCACTTGCAGACTCTATATGCATGCCTATGCATGATCTCAACTTCTTTTCCTTCAATAACTTGATTCCGTTTAAGTCCTAATTGCATCCAACTCAACTTCTAATCCTCCAATTCTTACAAAACATGGAACATAACATCAAGAGCATCTAGAATTTATATTAATTGAATAAAACATAAAACTAATCCTAAATAATTATGAACTGCATATTCTTAATCTTAGTTCTATATGGACAATGCATTCTAAACCTAAACTATTTCATTAAACTAAGTCTTAATCCTATATGAATGCATAATTACAAGTAAAATCCTAATTAACCATATTATAGTAACATTTTCCAGTTAATCACAACATAATAAGTAAAACTAATAAAATAAGAGCTCAAAATATATCTAAAATATGAATTTATCATTTTCTTTTTATAAACTTAATTGATTAGCTTAAATAAGTAATTAACCAAGTGAAAGAATATTTAATATCACATCTCTATGGGAATGATACTCTACTAATCCACTATATTATTTAAATGATGCGTACACTAGCAGAGTCGTCTATCAAGTAGTTGATATTGGTAGTAACTTGGCATTATTTGATTTAAGCATTTTATTTTCCTTGAAATTATGTTATTTCATTTTAGTTTTTAATTTTTAGTTTAAAAACTTTATTCTTACGGAGTGCAGGAGTTACAAGCAAGGATGGGGCAACACATATAGCAATACTTACAACTCTTCATGGAGCAACCATCCAAATTTCTCATAAGGGAATCAAGGAGAATAAGGGCCACTAGGTTTTAAATATTCAAATTTCCAATCCCTATATCAACCACCACTACCTCAAGAGATGAGCTAATCCATAAAGAGCAAATTAGAAAAATTCATAGAGATGATAAATAAGAGGGTGACTTTACAAGAAGACAATGCACAAAAGTTAGTGATGTATGCTAATTGCAAGTGCACAGATCACTTAAGTAATATAGTGAGTTAAGTAAGAGTATCATTTCCACGAAGATTAGTTGTCTTCTTATAAATGAGATCTTTCTATCAATGGAACAAAATATAATTTTGATACCAAAAAGTGATGGATTAAAAGGATCATTCCTATGGCAAGATAAAAGGTATTTTTGTGTTCAAGCTGGTAATTTTCAAGCCATAATTTCATAAGTTTGTTTATATAGATTTCAAAAATCTAATTTTAAATAAAGATTTTAATATAAATTTTTCATGTTTAGCTTTGAATATATTTTTCACTCTATTTCTTTTAAGCTTCTATGTACATTTCCGCACCTTACTTTAAAAATATTTTTCATTTTCATCTTCTACTCTGAAATCTTGATTTTTAATTCATTTTTCAAATAAAATTCTTTTGCCATGGCTCAAATTCAAGTTCAAAGACCACCATCAACAAAGGCAAATAAAGGAGGTGTTAGTAAATGCATTAGCCATTTTATTTTTTATACTCATCATGCCTGTTTTTCATGTTCACTTTTTATTGAATTTAGTATATTTATGGTTGCTTGATTGTTTATTATTCTTGTATGTATGTTACATTACATATTTATGTGCTTGCCATGATGATATACATTATGTAGTGATATTTTACTTGCCATGATCATATACTAGTTATATATGTTGTTATGTTTGCTATGCCATGTCATATGTTGCCATGATGTGTTATGATATGCCATGTGTAATATATTATTCATGACGTTATTTGCCATATCTAGATTTGTATTAAGCCATAATATACCATGCTTTACATTGTCATATTATGTTCATTACATATATGTTATATTATATCATGATCTAATATGCTTATTCTTGCTATAACATGCTTATATTCTTATTATGCCATTACATGTGTGTTGCCATATTGTATTATGCTTTATGTGCTTTTATAATGTCATGCTAGTTGGAAGATCATTGCTATACCATTACCATGTTATGTCATATATTATGTTTATTGCATTTTTGCCATATTTTATTATGTACATCATGCTATGCTATGCTCATGCATCTTATATAACATGTTCTTATGTCCTTATGTGGATATATTGTGATTGCATTTTCATGTAATGATTGGCTCATTATAGTATATATTCAAATAAGCTTTATATCAACATAGTAGGGTTAGCAATGCTCAGCATTCGGGCACTATGAAGATACCCTGTGTTATATAAGTCTGCTTCTGCTGAGATCATATCCAAACCCCAATGTCTTATCCATAGGCGGATTTAGTTCTAAACGAGGGATTAATTTTGCCTAGTCTCTAACTAGATAATTTCTCTGGTGATACCAAATGGTGACTCCTTTTTTCTCCTGGCTAGGTTCTAGAGTTGTAAGTGCTCTTTAGCCATCCCTAAGCGCTCTTCCAGTACTCCCCTCACTATCCCTTTATTTTCTTATAGTAAGGAAAAAAAGATAGTGAACAAATCGGTACCGAGTTGACATATTGATGTTAATATTAGCGACTCAACTGGGGTTAGAGATATTGATCCCAATATTGATATTTTTCTTATATGAAATGTGTACCATTTTGAACTAATTTACATCACGACACCTTTCACACATGCACTTTTATTTCTATAACCCTGATGATATCAGACTATAATCCACCTTGACTCCACTTGACTCATGGGGTTATTAGTTTGGTGTTATCACCTTTAGCCTATACTCGGTTTAAAATGTTTTACTGGTTCATTTGACCAGAGTTTGCAACTCAAGTCCTTAAAGGGGCAATTATCTCTCGAGTATATAAAAAATAATGGGCTCACCTAACCAGAGCCTGTAATTTAAGTCCTTATGGGGGGCATCTCGCTAAAAGAACCCTTAACTATACCCTAACTTAGCTTATGTAGTGGCCTTAGAAACTTCCACTGGGTTTCACCCTTTATTACATGTGTTTGTTTGGTTTGTATCTAACATGTTGTGGCTTGTTATGATAGAATTTATAGTATTTCATATATGTTGAGCCTAGTTTCTTAGACATAAACCTACCATTTTTAGATCCTATCTACTCAATCAAACCATACAATTGAAATAATTAGACTTAACTTATTATGATACATTTGTTACATGATGGTTGATTCTTATGGACAAAGTGTTTATTCCATTTTGGAATATTTCTTATAGACACCATAATTTTTATGGTCATGATAAGCAAAGTTAAATTGTTAGACCTAATGTTGATGTTGAGTATGTTTGATCTAAAATGCCTAATTAATTATATTTTGAAAATCTAATTTTAAGCCATGGTGATACCACTATAGTTCCAAAAACCTAATATGGAATCCATGTGGTTTAAGCTTGTAGTTTTCATTACATCACTCACTTAGAATAGTAAGCTTATATTTAATTACTTAAGTCACTACATATACATTATACCTTCAATCCTTGCATACCTATTTGATAAAGAGTAGCCCTTGTATATCCGTTTGAACTAAATATGGTTCATTTGAATATATTTTGTCTAAAATATCTAGTATGTCATGTCTTGATAACTTGGACCTAAACAATATAGATTCCAAATTAACTATAGAATCTGTATGGTTTAAGGCTTACAGTTATCTTGGTATTACATACTAATTTTCTCCAAACCATTGTATATGTAAGTATCTTAAAACTCTGTTAGAACTAAGCCACACATTTTAAACATAAAACCACCTTATTTGTTAATTTTTTTTTTTGAGAGTGTATATGAGGTAGTTCATCTCCCGTTGCTGTTCTAGTAAGCCCCTCCTAGGAAAAAAATTAAACAAATCACATGTGGGGAGAGATAACATTGAAAGTAACTCTATATGTATATGTGTATTAATTGTATATTGCATTCATTATTTTGACTCTATTCATGAATTTTGTTTACTTTTAATTTTAACTATACATTTTTTCTTTCCTATCATTATATTAATCATGCATTTTCTCTAGTTTTGATATATTGTCTCTAGTTTTAGCTCATCAATCAAACCATTATTGTTTCCTAGTTTCCAATTTTTCCTAAATTCATATTTACTTTTAACTTATCACACCATTATTTTTCTCCTAGTTTTCAACCTTCCTTAAGTTCATCACATTATGTTCTTCCTAGTTTTTAATTTTTTATATTATACCATCATTTTCTTCCTAGTTTCAACTTTCCTTAAGTTTATCACCTATCATCTTTCTAGTTTTTAATTTTTCATATTATACCGTCATTTTCTCCCTAATTTTATCATCTATGTCTAGTTTTAACCCATTAATTATATATTCTCTTCAGTTCCAGCCTATTAATCTTTCTTAGATTCATCATTTATGCCAAGTTTCAACCTATTAATCATATATTTTCTCCAGTTCTGCCCTATTATATCATCATTATTCAAATATTTTTGCGCTCGTGTAACATCATTTGTTTCTAGTTTCAATCATGCATTTTAATGATTTTTAACTTATCTTACCATCATTTTTCCTAATTTGAATCTTTTAGAGTCTTATATACTATCATTTCAATCTAGTTTTAACTCATAAGTTTTATTCTTTTCATATCGCAATGGTTTATTCCATATTTTTTGCCTAGTTTTAAGTCATCAATTATAAAATTCAACCCTTTATATTGTTATTTTCTTTTTAGTTTTTAATCTTTTATTAGTTCATTCATCATCATTTGTGTTTAGGTTTAACTTGTCAACCACATATTCCATGTACCATAATCTTTGTCTTGCCAAACCACTATCATTGTTCAGTTCCAATCCATCAATGATAAATTTTTTATCTAGTTTTAACCTCTCTTACCATCATTTATGTTGCCTTACAATCATCATATGAAACACGACTATGCACCATCCTTAAATTCAACCAACAAGGTTTTGCTAACGGGCATGTACCTTAAAATGCGAAATCTACTCTGTGAGCGAGCCATTTTCCGCTGGGCACCACAAGTGGTATGCGACTGCAGCACCAGATTAGGTCGAATACACCTTTTAATTAAGAGGGTGAATCGAGAATTCTCTTTCAGGTATTCCCGGAGAAGCCTCGTGTAATTGGAGTCGCCACCTGATCGCTCGGAAATGGGAAACAGATTCCTAGTACTGCAAAAATTTATTCCTCTTGTTAGAGATACTGAGTTTATAAAGTGGTTTCTACTTGACTGTTTCTCATTAGACAATACCTAGATGCTTATTGCATCATCTTAGCTTTGGTATTATGATAGTAAGTATTCATAACAAATACACAATACACATAACCATTCACTACAGTAACAAAATAATGGGAAAAGGGATTAAGGATACAAGGTTTTGATCAAATCCTAATAAATACATTCAAAGGATAAAAAAGAGTGAAAAAATAATTCTGGTCCTAGATTTAAGGAGCATGCCAAGCCATTCATCACACTTGCATCCATTAATAATGCATCACATTCATCATAAAGCATCCACCAAATAATATCAAACAAATAAAAGCATTAAATCATAAATAAATGACAATTTAATTTAACAAGCTCATAAATAATCAAAATTGATGAACAAATAAAATAAAAAATGCCAAGGACCCAAAATATGCATAGAGATGTGAAATACACACTTGGAAAAATGCAAAATGTAAAGATGTACATTTTAATTAAAAAGAGTAAAACACATGTTTGTTGTTTAATGCCTTTTTATAGAAAAAGTGTGAAAATGCAACAAATAAAATAAAAATATAACTTTTGATCTAAAAATGTAATTTTGACATAAAAGATATAATTTTTTAATGAAATAACAAGGATGCAAGAAATAATGTGGTAACACAATATTTTCCTTAAAAAAATATATAATGTTTACATGAAAAGGATGATCTTTATACATAAATGATGGAAATGTGAGGAAACACACAAAAGTACAATCTTGACTCTAAAAAAGCAACTTTATGCTAAGAATGTGATTTTTATATGAAAAATTATAGAAATGCTAATAATGATGTAAAGATGCAAACTTTATCCTAAAGATGCTACCTTGACATGGGAAATTCCATAAGAATACAAATTTTATATAAAAATGCAATAAAAAATAGAAATTTTGACATGAAAAATATAATTTTTAAATAAAAATAATAAAAATAACAAAAATGCATGAAATGGCCTAAAAATATAGTTTTTATACTAAAAATGAGAACTTGACATAAAAATATAATTTTTACATAAAATACCTAAAACGATAAAATCGATGCAAAAATGCATTTTTAATGCAAAAATATAGACTTTACATGTAAAAATGCCACTTTCACATAAAATGATAAAAAAATAATAAAAAGGTATAAAAATGAAATTTTTAATCTAAAAATATAAACTTAGCATGTAAAAATACAACTTTTACATAAAATGCTAAAAATGTTAAAAATGTTGGGAAAACATAATTTTTAATGTAAAAAAAAAAATACAAACTTTACATATGAAAATGCAATAAACGTGTACAAAAATTAATTTTTATATCAAATATAAGAAAAGCATGAAAAGCAAAAAAAATGTCTAAAAACATGATTTTCAAGATCAAAACACAAAACTATAATTTTGGATATTAAAAATGCAAACTTGCAATGGTTCAAATAAATGGGTAAAAATCCAAGTGTGCACGACCCATCAGAATCGCCAAAATGCACAAATCAACATAAAAAATTGCAAGTTAAGCATAAAAATAATGTAAACACTCCTGGACAATCTGACTTCTTCTTCTTCACCATATATCATATTCTGAACTTATCACGACCCAAACCCAGGAGTCATGACCGGCGCTAGGGAACGGGAATTCTTACGAAT
The DNA here is from genome assembly GCA_949673435.1 of Macaranga tanarius. Classification (NCBI taxonomy): domain Eukaryota; kingdom Viridiplantae; phylum Streptophyta; class Magnoliopsida; order Malpighiales; family Euphorbiaceae; genus Macaranga; species Macaranga tanarius. The sequence goes on along the minus strand of CATIWO010066807.1, from coordinate 185 downwards.
CCGGAACCCGTAGCAAGCCTACAACACAACACTCATACATAACGTAATCACAAATTTACCTCAGAATTTAAAACTTTTAACTTGAAATATTATCCATAACCAACATCATACTTGAACATTTAAATATATAATCCAATAACATAACATATGCTAAAATCCCCTTAACACAATACAACAATAACGTA
>CATIWO010066788.1:0-39605 GCA_949673435.1 Macaranga tanarius | reverse complement strand
TTTCTTTTTGTTTCTTTGTTGTTTCTTTTCTCATAATTTTTTATTCTAAATAACAATTTTTTTAATTTTGATACTTACTATTATTTAGAATATAAAAATTAGACTAATTAAATAAAAAATTACGCATAATCTTCAATAATTATTTTTTCATAATTATTTAGAATTCAGAAATTAAATTAATTAATATTGAAAAAAAAAAAATTGAGCAAAAAAATATTGATAAAAAAGAAACAAAATGCAGAAAAATTGTCATATTCGTACCCGAAAGTTAGATGTAAATAAATTATCATATAGAATATATGTATTAGAAATTAGACTAGGATCTATTTGTAACTTAAATAAGTTTAGGAGTAGGGCCTAAGTGTAACGAAATAAAGTTTGGGTATTATTTAAAAAATCAAAGTCAAAAATAAAAATGGACACGTGTTGTTGAAGGAGGTAAGCATGGCTTACCCCAGCCATGCAACGTTACCATTTTATTAAAAAAATTAATAAATAAAAAATAAAAAATAAAAAAGGGGAAGCTGGCCACTTGGTGGCCAGGGAAGTGGGGAAGGAAGACTTTCCCAACGGGAGGACTTTCCCAACTTAAAAAAAATACTATATATATATATATTAATATATAATAAAAGAAAGAGGGAGTAAAAGCAGGGAAACATAGAGGTGAGTGGATCTCGTCTTGTCTTGTTATTTATTTATTTATTCATTGATTTATTTATTTATTGATTTATTTATTTATTTATTTATTGATTTATTTTTTGAATTTTTGTTGTATTAAATGTTGTTTTGGTTGAAAATTTTCTTGATGAAAAACTATCATTGTTTAATGGAATTTATTTGATTTTTTTTAACTTAATTAAATTTTATAGTCAATAATTATCCTTTAAGTCTTGAAAATATTAATATTAAATTACATAAATTATTTATTAATATTACTCAATTAGGAGATAATTACATGTGTGAGCACAAGTACAATGAGAGGAAAGGTTGTAGTAAGACCATGCCCGGGGTACGGCTGGGTTCTGTGAGACGTAAGACTGTGTCCGGAACACAGCAACTCATGGGTGAAAAATATTTTCGTACCTGAGGTACGATGAGGAATTGACGGAAATGTAATATATGATTATAATTATTGTCTTTGGGACTGCGCTCGAGATTCATTAAAGCCTTTGAGGTGAATCCGAGTTGTATTTACTTGTATGCATACATGGTTTGAACCTTCGATGTGCCAAATAGTACCCGACACATTGATAGCAACCTACTTTCTTGATTTTTTTAGCATTGGATACTATGATGTGTTGTACTGTGCTGTGATTGTATTTAAGGGAAATATTTTAAATATATTGAGGAAGTATTTTTCTGGGAAAAATATTGGAATCTGTGAGTTTGGAAATGAACGTTTTTCTCCTAAAAGTATGAAAATAGAAATTCTCCTAAATTATGAATAATATTATGTTAAGAATGATAGTTGAAAGTTTGAAAAAGTGGTCTTTGAAAGCAAATTGAGTTTTATGAATCTTTAAAAAGGTTTTGGGATTTTAATAAATTAACATTAAAGATTGTCATTTAACTGCCGGCTGTGATGCTGAGAATTATTTTTAACTAGTTTTACTTATGATTTATTCCTGGTATTTTCTTATCATATGCTATTGCTTTTTGAGCTAGCGTTGTATTCTGTCCGCTCACTGGGTATTTTCTCATAAAAATACTCACCACTCTATTTTTATTTTTTTTCAGCATAAAGGTAAATATTGTGCATATTATGTATAGCCATGGTGGTTCACGGAAATGCCATGATATATAGTGTTGTTGAAGATGAGACGGTGGTACATTATATCATTCGTCATGATGCAGATGCTATAGTATCCATAAGGGTTTCCTTAAAACCTATTGCTGTCGATTACCGCATGCACACTGACCGTGAGGACTTTATGGATGGTTGCCTTACTGTGGTGATGGTGGCCTACGCCACTACCCTGGGAGTCTGAATTTCTCTAGTTTGGACTTAGGATTGTATGCTATTAGAGATTTTTGAGGATGGACTTTGTGATAGAGAGTAACTACCCCTTTTGCTATAATATACAACGGTACTCTCCAGGGCTAGTTAGGCCAGGATGTTAGGTAGTTGGGTTATATATAATCTTGATGTATATTTTGGATATAATTTTGTATAACCCACTTTCTTTATCAGCCCACCTGTGACAGAACACTATCTGGATATATATATAAATACTAGTTTGAGTGTATATTTTATATCTTGCCATTAAGTGAATTTATATTGATTAGTCATTCTCAATTATTATATATGAATTATTGGTGATGATAAAATTGGTGATTGTGTGTGTTTCTAGTATTGGACGGTGGAGTAACTCTAGAATTCTTTTAGAAGTGATGTCTTTCCACATCGGTGCCTTGGGAGGATGACCGGTGGGTTAAGTCATCTGATGAAGGTGGCGGTAGGGAGGGGTGTCACAATTTTTGGCATCAGAGCCTAAGTTTTGAAAGTTTAGGACATGATACCTAGGTTAAATGAATTCCATAAGGATTAAAAAAAAATATTTATGCTTGGTGGATGTTAGTTGGAAAGTTGATATTTTGATGGCATAGATCACTAAGTGAACTGATTTTGAATTTTAGGAAAATGGAAAGAACTAGAGGAGGCATAATAAGTGCTCGTGGTAGACCTAGAGGTAGAGGAAGAGGTAGAGGACATGATGTTCAGGCAGGTAGAATGGGTCTGGTGGAGCGAGCGGAGAGTGTAAGTAGGAATCAAAGTCTGGCCTCGATTGGAAATGAGGGAGACAAAACACGAGGAGTTAGTGCAGGGAGCGAACAGGACAGTTCACTTTCTAGCACTCCAATGTTAAATTTTAACATACCAAGAAGAGTATATAACAGTCAATAACCCCCGCCAGTGCAGGGGAATGTGGCTAATTTTTTAGTACCACCAGTAATGCATATAGATGCTACAAAACTGGCATGTACTATAGCGACTGTGATGACCGAGACCGAGAAGGATAAGAAAAAGTATAAAAGACCTGGAGATGTGATCGAACATGTGAAGAAATGCGGAGCTGATGATTTCTATGGTACTTTAGACCCGAGACAGGCTGATGAATGTATTAAAACCATAGAAAAAGCCTTTACAATATTACAACTCAGTAATGAGAAGAAGATTAGCAATGTTTACAGTTTGATGTTTGATAAGGTTGATGATTGGCTGACTAAAATGAGGAACCTGTATAGTGAAGCCTTGACTTGGCAAGTGTTCTAGGAGGAATTCCGCAAGGAATACTTGATTGAAAACTATCGGAAGGAGAAAGTAGTTGCATTTATCAACTTAGTGCAAGGAGCGATGACGGTCAGAGAATATGTTGATAAATTTGAGGATTTATATAAGTATGCGAAGGATATATATCCTACGAAAGAGAGAAAGAATGAAAAATTTCGTGAAGGATTGCATATATCCTTGAGAGGGAAATTGAACCTAAATGCAGGGACTACTTTTAGAGGTTGGGTTAAGAAGGCTATGGAACAAGAAAAGTTAGATTAGGATTTAGAGGCCTTAACCCAAGCCAAAATAAATCAGTCTACTGAGCCATCGCGACAACCTTGGAAAGGAAATGGGAGTAGGGGATCAAGTTTCTCTCCATACTCTAAAAACAATGCAAGATTTGGAGGTGGTAATAAATCCCAAGGAAGTCAAGTGTCGATAAGACAGCCAATAGTGCTGCCTAGGCAGATAAGTACTGGAAGTGGACAACTAGGGAGAGTAATATTACCCTGGTGTAATATATGTAAGATAAATCATGTTGGAAAATATAGCCAAGGAGAGGTCAGGTGTTATCGATGCAATGAAATTGGGCGCTATACTAGAGATTGCATAAGGATATATTCAGAAGAGTGATCTGTGAAAGCATCCAGCATTCCTCGAAATGGAAGAGGGGGAAGACCACCTAATATAGGAAGATCAGCAGCTCTACGAAGGGAGACGATTACTATAGCAGAACCATCTCAAAACTAACCAAGAGAGCCAAGCACAGCAGCTAGTGGTGTGTAGCAAGCCAGAATATATGTCGTCACAGAATGAGAAGCTGAAGAGTCACCAAATATGATAACGAGCAAGGCTCATATAAATAGTAAACTAGCATGTATACTGATTGACCCAGGTGCTACATTTTCTTTCATATCATCAATTTATATGATGCATGATAAGCTTAAAGTAAGTGATTTAAATGAACCTGTGATTGTGAGCATGCCTATAAGGATGAGTGTAGTTTGTAAGAATGTATATAGGAACGTTTCAGTAAAAATTAGTGGGGGAGAAATAAAATGAAATTTTATACCCTTATCCATTAGTGAGTTTGATATTATACTAGGAATGGATGGGTTACGTTATTACCGAGCAAATATGAATTGCTACACTAGGCAAGAAGAGTTTAAGAAAGAAAATGGGAAAAGAATAAAATTTATCAGAGAAAGTATAAAAACTCCTATAAGATTTATATCGGCCATGATGGCTACGAGGTACCTTAGAAAAGGATACGAAGCGTATCTAGCTTTGGTTGTGGAGGAGAGGAAGGAAGATACGAAGTTGAAAGAATTACCTGTGGTGAATGAATTTGAGGATGTGTTTCCATAAGACTTACTAGGTTTTCCACCGAAGAGAGAAATAGAATTCAAAATTAAACTTGTACCAGAAACTGCTCCTATATCGCAAGCACCGTATAGGATAGCTCCGGTAGAGTTGAAAGAGTTAAATATGCAATTATAAGAGTTATTGGATAAAGGGTTTATTCGACCAAGTTTCTCTCCATGGGGTGCGTCTGTATTATTTGTTAGGAAGAAAAATGGATCTTTACATTTATGTATAGATTATAGACAGTTGAATAAGGTCACAATCCAAAATAAGTATCCTTTGCCAAGGATAGAAGATTTATTTGATCAATTACAAGGAGCCGCAATATTTTTAAAAATAGATTTGCGATCTGGTTATCACCAACTAAGCATTAAGGAAATAGACGTATCCAAGACTGCTTTTAGGATAAGATATGGCCATTATGAATTTTTATTGATGCCATTTGGGTTGACTAATGCACCAGCTGCATTTATGGACTTAATGAATCGGGTGTTTAGGCCATATCTATATAAATTTATGATTGTGTTCATTAATGATATTCTGGTGTATTCAAAGTCGAGAGAGGAACATGAAGAGCAATTGAGGATGGTTTTAGAAACTTTGAGAACTAAGAAATTGTATGCAAAGTTTAGTAAAAGTGAGTTTTGGTTAGATAAAATCACATTTCTAGGGCATGTGATATCTACTGAAGGAGTGTACATGGACCCTAGTAAGATTACAGTGGTTGTGAATTGGGAACTGCCCAAGAATGTAACAGAGGTACGAAGTTTCCTAGGACTAGTAGGGTATTATCAGAGATTTGTACATGATTTCTTGATTATTGCGTCATAATTGACAAAATTATTAAGAAAGAATATAAAATTTGAATGGACTCCAGATTATCAACAAAGTTTTGAAATCTTAAAAGAAAAGCTAATTACTGAACCAGTGTTGACATTACTAGTAGAAGAAGGTAATTATGTGGTATATAGTGATACTTCGAAGCAAAGGCTTGGTTGTGTATTAATGCAAAATGGAAGAGTGGTTGCATATGCATCAAGAAAATTAAGACCTCACGAGCAAAACTATCCCACGCATGACTTAGAACTGGCGGCAGTGATATTTGAATTAAAAATATGGCGATATTACTTGTATGGAGAAACGTGTCAAATATTCACGGACCATAAGAGCTTGAAATATATTTTAACTCAGAAGGAGTTAAATTTGAGACAAAGGCGCTGGGTAGAATTGCTAAAGGACTATGATTGCATGATAGAATATCACCCAGGAAAGGTGAATGTAGTTGCAGATGCTTTAAGTCAAAAGTCGAGTGAAAATTTATGTTATATTCGCGCTGTTAGGATTCCATTATTGATTGAACTAAGAAAATTAGATACTGAGCTTAAAGTAGACACTGCTGGTGGAGTGTTAGCTACTTTAAAGGTAAGGCCGATGTTGATAGAAAGAATTCTAGCAGCACAGTTAATAGACGAAGAAGCAAAAAGGCTGTGTAGTGATGCGAAAGGTAGAAAAGTGAAGAATTTAAGTTGTAGTGAAGAAGGAATTTTAAGGTTTGGAAATAGACTTTTTGTACCGAATGTGGATAAATTGAGGCGAGAGATAATGGAGGAGGTACATTGTTCGGTGTATGTTGTGCATCCCGGAAGTACGAAAATGTATCGAATGTTAAAAGGAAGTCATTAGTGGAAAGGAATGAAAGGTGATATAGCTGAATTCGTGTCAAAGTGTTTGACATGTTAGCTAGTAAAGGCAGAGCACAAACATCCTGCTGGATTACTACAATCCTTACCAATTCTAGAATGGAAGTAGGAACACATCATAATGGATTTTATGGTATGATTGCCAAGGACATAGCAAGGAAATGATGTAGTGTGGGTGATTGTCAATCGTCGAACAAAGTTAGCACATTTCTTACCTATTAAGGTTAGCTACAACTTGAATAAGCTAGCAGAGCTGTATGTAAGAGAAATTGTAAGGTTACATGGAGCACCGGTATCAATCGTATCGGATTGCGACCTGAGATTCACATCGCGATTTTGGCCGAGTCTGTAAGAAGCTTTAGGTTCTAAACTAAGGTTTAGTACAGCTTTCCATCCCTAAACAGATGGTCAATCTGAATGCACTATACAGATATTAGAAGATATGCTAAGGGCAAGTGCGTTAGATTTCGGAGGTAATTGGGATAAGCAAGTGCCACTCATGGAATTTGCTTATAATAATAGTTACCAGAGTAGTATCAATATGGCACCTTTTGAAGCTCTATATGGAAGGAAATGTAGAACATCGATATGTTTAGAGGAAGTAGGTGAAAGGAAACTATTAAGTCCGGAACTAGTGCAAATGACTACGGAGAATATTCGCATAGTTCAAGCAAATCTGAAAATAGCTCAAGATAGATAAAGAAGTTATGCCAATCTTAAGCAAGCTGATATTGAGTATGAAGTTGGTGAAAAAGTGTTCTTAAAGATATCACCATGGAAGGGTCTGCTAAGATTTGGGAAACACGATAAATTGAGCCCAAGGTTTATTAGATCGTACGAGATAATCGAACGGGTTGGACAGGTAGCTTATCGATTAGCTTTACCCCCTAATTTATTTGGAATTCATGACATTTTTCATGTGTCGATGCTGAGGAGGTACAGGAGTGATCCTTCTCACATACTTCAGGAACAACTGGTAGAATTGAAAGAGAATTTGAGCTACGAAGAAGAGCCAATAGCAATTTTGGTAAGAGATAAAAAAAGTGTTATGTAACAAAGTTATTCCTTTGGTCAAAATATTATGGAAGAATTATTCTCGTAAGGAAGCTACATAGGAGTGAGAGGAGGATATGAGACAATGATATCCGCAGCTATTCTCTTCGAATGCGAGATAAAATCGATATGAACATTCTCTAAATTTCGAGGATAAAATTTCTTTTAGTGGGGGAGAATTGTCATATATGTACCCAAAAGTTAGATGTAAATAAATTATCATATAGAATATATATATATTAGAAATTAGACTAGGACCTATTTGTAACTTAAATAAGTTTAAGAGTAGGGCCTAAGTGTAACAAAATAAAGTTTGGGTATTAGTTAAAAAAACAAAGTCAAAAACAAAAAAAATGGACACGTGTCGCTGAAGGAGGTAAGCATGGCTTACCCCCAGGGCCCCAGCCATGCAACGTTACCATTTTATTAAAAAAAAATAAAAAAAAAGGGGAAGCTGGCCACTTGGTGGCCAAGGAAGTGGGGAAGGAAGACCCCCACCTCCCTTGGCCGGCTATAAAAGGAGGGAGGACATTAAGTCCTCCCAACTTAAAAAAAAAATACTATATATATATATATATATATATATATATATATATATATATATATTTATATATAATAAAAAAAGAGAGGGAGTAAAAGCAGACGTAGAGGTAAGTGGATCTTGTCTTGTCTCGTTATTTATTTATTTATTCATTGATTTATTTATTTATTGATTTATTTATTTTCTGAATTTTTGTTGTATTAAATGTTGTTTTGGTTGAAAATTTCCTTGATGAAAAACTATCATTGTTTAATGGAATTTATCCGATATTTTTTTTAACTTAATTAAATTTTATAGTCAATAATTATCCTTTAAGTCTTGAAAATATTAATATTAAATTATATAAATTATTTATTAATATTACTCAAGTAAGAGATAATTATATATGTGAGCACAAGTACAACGAGATGAAAGGTTGTAGTAAGACCGTGCCCGGGGTACGGCTGGATTCTGTAAGACGTAAGACTGTGTCCTGAGGACACAGCAACTCACGGGTGAAAAATATTTTTGTACCTGGGGTACGATGAGGAATTGACGGAAATGTGATATATGATTATAATTACTGTTTTTTGGACTGCACTCGAGATTCATTAAAGCCTTTGGGGTGAATCCGAGTTGTATTTACTTGTATGCATACATGGTTTGAACCTTCGATGTGCCGAATCGTACCCGACATATCGATAGCAACATACTCTCTTGATTACCTTAGCATTGGGTACTGTGCTGTGTTGTACTGTATTGTGATTGTATTTAAAGGAAATATTTTGAATTTATTGAGGAAGTAGTTTCCTGGGAAAAATATTGGAATCTGTGAGTTTGTAAATGAAAGTTTTTCTCCCAAAAGTATGAAAATGAAATTTCTCCTAAATTATGAATAATATTGTGTTAAGAATGATATTTGAAAGTCTAAAAAAGTGGTCTTTGAAAGCAAATTGAGTTTTATGAATCTTTAAAAAGGTTTCGGGATTTTAATGAATTAACATTAAAGATTGTCATTTAACTGCCAGCTGTGATGCTGAGAATTTTTTTTGACTAGTTTTACTTATAATTTATTCCTGGTATTTTCTTATCATATCCTATTGCTTATTGAGCTAGCATTGTATTTTGTCCGCTCACTGGGTATTTTCTCGTGAAAATACTTACCACTTTATTTTTATTTTTTTCAGCATTAAGGTAAATATAGCCATGGCGGTTCACGGAATTGCCATGACATATAGTGTTGTTGAAGATGAGACGGTGGTACGTTATATCATCCGTCACGATGCAGATGCTATAGTATCCATAAGGGTTTCCTTGGAACCCATTGCTGTCGATTACCGCATGCACACTGGCCGGGAGGACTTGATGGATGATTGCCTTACTGTGGTGACGGTGGCCTACACCACTATCCTGGGAGTCCGAGTTTCTCTAGTTTGGACTTAGGGTTGTATGCTATTAGAGATTTTTGAGGATGTGCTTTATGATGGAGAGTAACTACCCCTTTTGCTATAATATACTACGGTACTCTCCAGGGCTAGTTAGGCCAGGATATTAGGTAGTTGGGTTATATGTAATCTTGATGTATATTTTGGATATAATTTTGTATAACCCACCTTCCTTATCAGCCCACTTGTGACAAAAGCACTATCTGGATATATATATAAATACTAGTTTGAGTGTGTATTTTATATCTTACTATTAAGTGAATTTATGTTGATTAGTCATTCTCAATTATTATATATGAATTATTGGCGATGATAAAATTGGTGATTGTGTATGTTTCTAGTATTAGACGGTGGAGTAACTCTAGAATTCTCTTAGAAGTGATACTTTTCTACATCGGTGCCTTGGAAAGACGATCGGCGGGTTGAGTCGTCTGACGAAGGTGGTAGTGGGGAGGGTTGTCACAAAACTGCAGGAAATGAAGTGCAGAAAATAAAATGCAAGAAACAAGGAAGTGCAGGAAATAAAGTGCTGGAAAGTGCAGGAAATTAAGAAAAAGTGCATGAAACAAAGTGCAGGAAATAAGGAAGGAGTGCATATGTTAAACAATATGTAACAATACTGAGAAAAAAATTGAGTAAAAAATAAAATAAAAAAAATTGAGAAAAAAATAAAATATTAAAAGTATTTTAAAAATAGAAAAAAATTTTGAGTATAAAAAATATTGAGCAAAAAAATATATTAATAAAAAACAGTACCTTAAAAATAAAAAAAAATTAGTAAAAAAATGTTGAGAAAAAAATGAAGAAAGTAGTAAAAAAAATTCTTGATTCAAAAAAGAAGAATGATCAAACAGCTTCTAGAAGAGTCAAACAGATTAGGAAGAGTCAAACAGCTTCTAAAAGAGTCATGGTCTAGATTTGAAAAAAAAAACTTCCTTAAAACTATTTTTAAAAACACTTTTGGTCAATGTGACTTTTGATATTATTTTTGGTTTTCTGGCTATTTTTGAAAAAATCCCTAATAATAATAATAATAATAATAATAATATAAATAATATTAACCATAATTGTATTAAAAAAAATTCTTAACAACATTTTACTCTCTAATAATAATAATAATAATAATAACAACAACAATAACAAAAGCAAAAGTTCACAAACCAAGAAAAGAAAAAAAAAATTCAAATGGTTCTGCCACTTCAAGTGGCGGAACCATTTTTTTTTTTTTTAAAAAAGAAAAATTATATATATAACCATTCCGCCACTTCAAGTGGCGGAATGGTTAATATTATTTAATGGTTCCGTCACTTGAAGTGGCGGAACCATAAAAAAAAAATTTGAAAGCCATTCCGCCAGTCAGACTGGTGGAATGCTCATTCCACCAGTCTGACCGGTGGAATGGCTTAAGTGGTGGAACCATTAAAAAAATGAAAGCCATTCCGCCAGTTAGACTGGTGGAATGCTCATTCCACCAGTCTAACCGGCGGAATGGCTCTGCCTCAGCCACATCAGTAAAAATTACCACAATTTGAAATTTTTTTTACAAAACACCATAAAATGGGAATGTTTTTCAAAAGTACCATAAAATGGTAAAATCTTTTGCTTTTTATCATAAAATGGTAAAAAGCCCTCGTTTAACACCCCCACAATTGTTTTTTATAATTTTTTCTCAACTAAATGTTATTAACGTGTAAAATACACCAATTGTTTTTTTTATATGCAATATTTTTTTTATTAATATTAACGAGAAAAATCACTTGAAAAAAAAAACCTCCCTGAAAGTAACAACAATAGTACATGAAGAAAAATTTAAGGAAAAAAACGAAATATTTATATAAGGAAAACAATAAACCCACACCAAACGAACAACAACAGTATGCACCCTAACCCTCACAAAATCAACTCAAAAACCAAAATAAACTACAAAAAATTGCAGTATGAAATCAAATCGAAACAAAAGAATATGAACACCACAATGAGGCCATCAATGACCTAACAACCTACAGCATGCTACCTCAGACATGGCAACACAACAAAATCACCGAATGATACTTCAGGAGCAGCACAGGAAGAAGGTGAGACATCGGCTTCAGATGTGTTCATCAGTTTGATTGTTCTTCAAGAGTTATTTCAGGTGTGCCAATAATTCATTATTTCATTGTGTGTCTTTACTGACAGTCTTGCTGCTATTGCAGACCACTTAACAAACAAAATAACACTAATAAAGTGTGATCAAAACTAATTAAGCTGCATGTAATAAATTATCCACTTTTACTAACATCCATACTTTTATTTGATTAAAAAACACAACCAGTCTAAACAATGGAAAACCATATATTAAGCACATCAAGCTGCTGTACATGCATATGATTTGACTCAAAACTCAAAAGTTAATAAATATATCAGAAGATGAGATATATATAATATTTATTTCCCAGTGTTTTCATGCAGACTGATTATGGTTTGCTCTACTGCCTTGGTGAAATTTCCATGCTTTATATTGGGCCCAAGTAATTCATCTAATGAAGCCTACAACTCTTCCCCGATCTTGACAACCTAAAAGAAAAAGTCAGGCAAATTAATTATTATAGTATTCTAATACTTGTGTTTAGAATTAAAGTGCTATAATTGGCATAATTAATTATCAATTCTATTCAAAAAATAAAGTAAGACATATATATTGGTTTTAGTATTATATATATCTCATCTTAGTAAAGTGCTATAATAGGTGATGTTAATGTGGAAAGATAGAGGGATCATCTTCATAAGTCACGGAGCTCAAAGAATACAAAGTTCAACTTTGATGAACAGCTAAGACCGACCACTTGAGAGAATTCAATGTGATTATCCAAGATTTTTTTGAGAAACAAAAGAGAAAAGAATGGGAGAATTGAAAGAGGAGAATTTTGGGACGATGGATGACTGTGGAAAGCCAATAAAAGATAAGAAGGAGAAAATGGTAAAGGAACTATTCAAACAATACTTAAAATGATATAGTAAGAATTTTATTAAAGCTTACTAGAAACACTTAAAATGAAATTAACTAATTTTAAATCATTTTATTTTTAAACAAAGACTAATTTTGAATCGTTTAATGGTTAATTACATAGCTATTTAAATGGACATATTTTTAGGAACATACACATTCATATAAATAAATATCAACTACAACTTTGTCCAAGTTTTTGGTTTTTAAAAATAAAACAAAATGGCAAATTCCTAAAAATGGCAACTGGAACATTATATATATATATATATATATATATATATATATATATATATATATATATTAGTTCACAAGACACAAACCTATAAATCAAAAATTAAAAGTAAACCCAAAAAAAAAAAAACACAATAGAGAAGAAGCTTGTTGCATTGTTGGTGATGTGTATTGTAGTAGCAGCAGCTATGCAATTGTCAGTGGGTGATGAACCTGCCGACAACCCATGCTTTAACCACTACTTTAGTCTTTGCAATAATACTAAAGGTGTCGATCAAATAGTTGAATGTGGTGAATTCTGTGATACCAAATGTAATTAGGCCGGTAAGTTATAAACTTATTTTTATACAATTTTTAGTTTTAAGATTTTAGCATACAATGATTGAGCAAATTTTTGATTAAAATTGACTCGTACCTAATATTTTTTAATATGTGTAATATTAATGATATCAACTTCGAGAGCTTTATGATATCATATTATATTCTATTTAGTAGAATGGGTATAAATGACATATAATTGAATAATTAATAACTTTAGTCTTAAAAATGTTGGAAAAGAATTGTTAATATTAATGCTTTTCTTTTTTTTATTTTTATTGCAGTCTGATCAGACGTCCAATTATCTTGATGATGTGAAGCAAACAATGCAAAAAAAAACATTAATCGTGATAAAAGGAGGCAAAAAAATTATATTATATTAAATAAAAAAAACTTATGAATGTGTAATAAAATGACCACGCTATTGGGTCTCATTATTTCATTTTTCTTTTATGTCAATTGTTGATGTATTTTGGTATCATTGAATTATTATCAAAAGTAAAGTTTTCTTTAATTTTAGAAAACAAACCATATTGAATGTCTATGGAATATTTTAATACACTTTTTTTTGTATTGTTCAAAAATAGAGAAATTATGCCAAACAAAATTTGTTGGCCTGACATATCATTTTAGCAAAATAATAATAATAATGATTAAAGTAGTAATAGTTCAAAAAAATTCCTTCAAATTAAAGAAAAAAAAAGTTCAAATAATAAATGATTTGTTGACGTTCTCTCTTCCAAATAGAGAAATAAGTTTTCAATACTTATCTTTCCTTTCGCATAACTACAACTTAAAAGAAAAGAATTTCTACCCATGAAGATAAGTATTGAGCCCCTTTATTTCTCTTAAGATCGAAAAGGTCAAGCCTTATTAATTAAGTCTACCTTTTTTTCCATTCCATTGTGTAGTTAGTATTTTTACAAGAGTTACAACTATTAGTTCATAAGTTTTTAATAAATTTTTTTATGAGCTACAATAGAGTAAATTTCACAAATTTAAATATACAAAGGATGATATTCTTGCCAATCTAGACATCAAGTGTATTTGTGGTAATAATAGAATTAACTAATTTGATTAAAGTACGAAGGTGAAATAATTTAAATAGTGATGAATTGCATAAAAGTGGATAATACTTTCTATTTAAATCAACTAAATAATTTTATAGTGAAAATAATTTTACAAATCAAACCAACAATCAATGAGTATGGTCACTGGACCTATTGGGGAGCTGGAATTAGAAAGAAGTGAATGGACTGTAGGAATTGAGTTAAGACTGAGAGATAGAATCGAAGAATCATTAGCAATAGTTGTAGTAACAGTGATTCCATTGACTATGGTGAAGAGAATACAGAGCATAAATTTGAAAGAAGCAGAATTAGGTATTTCAAAGGATGCTTTATAACATCCGTGTCCTTGAAATAGATTAATTTCAATTAATGATGATTAGAGTTTTAATTTCTTTGTATTAAATTGAGATAATTAAGAGTGATTATAATTATTATTTTCATATTGGTGAGAAAGTATATATAGTACACGTAAGTAAGTAATAGAAATAGAAAGTTAAAAAGGATGAAATTGAAAGAAGAATTGATGAAGGAGGTAAAGTTAAAGTAGAGGACAATAAGGACCAAAGTGGGAAAAGAGAAGAGAGTGGTTGGAATGTACAGAGAAGGGTATGGAGGATAGAGAAGATAAGGGAGAAAAGAAGAGGGGACGGGAGAAGGAGGAAAGAGGAAGAGGAAGAAAGGAAGCCTTGCAACTATATTTTCAAGATTTGGCAAAAGTGTATCAAGAAAACCGAGCATCAGGCTTGTGAGTGGTTTTCAAATAAAGATTTATATACACTTTTGTAGTTTATATATGTTTTGATTTGTTTATTAAAACATTTATGTTTTAAATCATAGATCTAGGCTTGATTATGAGTTTGTTAGGGTGCATGTTAGTGGATTTATGTTCTTGAGTAACTAGTTGAACTTCATATGTTGTTTTACATTGATGAAAATCGAGATTTTAGAATTTTCAACGGTTCATGTACCTGAGGATGATCATGTGATGCCTCTTTGAAGAGGCGATGCCTGATTACCTCAGAGGTGGTGCCTCTATAAATGAGATGATGCCTTATTAGACAATGAAAAGGCAATGCCTCTGTTAGAGGTAGGCGGTACCTCTACCTCAATGGGGCACCCCCTGTGCAGAGAAGGCGCCTCTGTAACCTAAATTAACTTCTGTTTTGGCCGTTTTTAATTAGTATTGGACAATAGCTTGAATCGAACCCTAGATTATCAGTAAGAACATTTAAATGATTGAAATTTTCATAAATTGAAGGAAATGGAATTGAATCTTGTCTTATATTTGATTGAAAATTATAATTCCATATGACACAAATGCAAGTCTCAGACAAAAGGGACTAAAGTGATTAAATCAATTATAGTGCTATGATTAATGGTGAACTAATGATAAAAGAGGAGAACAAATAATGAAAATACACTTTATTAATGGTAATGTAAAGCATAATGAACCAAGTTTCCTATGAACAACTAATTATTGTGTGTGTCTATATATATATATATATGTGTGTGTGTGTTTATATATATATATATATATATATATATATATATATATATATATATATATGTGTTTATATAAGGGTTAGCAGTGTATTATGAGAGAAGTTGAGTATTTAATGTTACAACTGTCTTTAGGATAGCGCATGGATTCAGAGGTGCCTTTAGGGCGAATCTGTATAGTTAAACCGTATGCATAAGATGTTTGATACTGTGCCAATGTGGAAAGTCTAGTGTGGGACACAGAGAGAATAATTTGAGTATTGTAAGGAGATACATAGGTTATATATGACCTATTTCTGGGAGGGTTGGAAATCCAATTACATGAGTAATAATAATTCATAAATTTAACATATTGAACTTAAAAACTGGATGGAAATAAGGTTGAAAGCCAAAGAATGTAAATCCTTCGTAATGAAAGAAATTTAATACAAAATGATATGATTTAAAATAGTTACCTTGAGGAATACATCAACAGTTCAACCTGATTTAACTTGAAAGCCCTTAGTGATTACATTATTGTTTCAACGGGCTGATGAATATTGGAAATTTTTATTATGATTTATTATCTATACAAATATGTAAGAAATTATGTATTTATTCTGTATTTAATTGTTTACTTCCTTTTAAGTGGGCACAGTTTTTAATTAATTTTTTTAGGAATTTCTTATTAATAAAATTTTGGATTTTAACTGTTGGTTAAATGACTTATGATAAATAATATATTATCCGATTAAACATTATTTTGGTATTTTGGTATTTGTATACAATTGTAAAGTTTATTATTAGTTTCAATTTAATGTTACATATAAATCAAGCATATCATGGATATTGATGTCATATTAAGTATTTCACTAGCTGCTCACTGGGTAAATTCCCTATAGAATTACGCACCATTGTTTTTTGGTAAAAATGTACTTTCAGTTTAGTTTAGTTATAGTACTAGAAGAGATGGTGGTACAGTGGGCTACCATGGTATACGAGGTCATAGAGGAATAGTGTAACATCCTGTTCTAGAATTCCTTAAGTTCTAGATAGAATGATAGACTTATTTGCTATAGAAATAAGTTCTAAGGCTTGTTTTGTGCTTAAGGAATATTCAAGGGTCAAAATGAATATTTTGTTTTTAAAAAAATTTAATAATAAAAATAATTTTGGGAGGTTACTATAGCAACCTCACCTCTCCACGTTTTTCTTCATTTCCTTTTCTTTCTTTCTTTCTTCCTCCATTTTTTTGTACTTCTTCTCTACTTCTTCTTTATCAATTTTTCTTCTTATTTTTTTTCTCAATCTTAAGGATTTGAATAATAATTCAAGACTTGATTCAACTAAATTCAAGATTTATACAAGTATTTTTAGGTAATTTTCTATATTAAAATTTTAAATTTTTGAATTTGGTAAAAGTAGAGTTTTAATTGAATTTTTGAGTTTTGATACATGAATTGATAAAAAACAAACCCCTGAAATATTTTAGGATTGTGTTTGGACTTATTTTTGAGTATTTTTGGTTGAGTTCTGCATTTTGAAATGCAGAGGTGATGCCTCAACGCTGCAGAAGTGGATGCCTCTGTGCACAGAGGAGGCACCTCTGCACCTCTGGGGGCACCTCTGCAGCCTTAGGGGTGCCTCAGCAGGTCAATAGGCTCTGAAACTCTATTTGGAGTATTTTTGGACCATTTTTCGGGTCCTAAACTATATCTTTTAGTCATAAATCAATCTAAGTTGAGTAGAATTGAGATTTAAGTTTGCATTTTGATGATTTTGTTTACGGATATTAAGATTGGATTAAATTAGAGTTGTAGAGGCTAGATCAAAACCAACCAACTAGGGTTCGGTTCAGTAAGCTCAGGTGAGTGGATATGTATATAAAACTACTTTAAAACTATATATATATATATATATATATATATATATAAGAATATGTTTTACAAGTTTCGAAAAGGTTTGCTATGATTTACATCTGATGTTTCCTTACAAATATGATTTTATCAAATGTTAGTTTAAAAAGTATGATTGTATAAGTTTCTTAGCTTTTATACTAGAAATTTGGGAACATGTAGCATATAACTATTGTTGATATAGCAAAAGTAATTCTAAGTAAATACATGGTTAATATGTTAATACAATGATTATTTTTCAGCTTTACACAACTGTTAGCTTTACGATTCAGAAATTATGTTTTAATAGCTGTTTGTTAAATGTGATTGAATTGATTTTATGGATAAAATTATACACTCGTATTATGTAACCTTTAATTTACATCATGATGAATGGTGTTTATTTAAAAATATTATCTAGCAATTATTTTGGGGATAGCGCTTGGTTGTACATATAGCCTTGGGGGGGCGGTACAATCGGGTGGTTAGGCCTTGGGGGCCAGCTCTACTCATTCGTATGACCAACATTATTATAGTAGTATGTGTGCACATGGGACGCTAGGTAATCAATGCTGCCCATTATGTTAGCACAATCTTTAGTTACATATTAAGGAGTGTATGGGATAACATTTTTATGAATGTAATGTTTTAGTCTTAACTCGGCTTGTATGGAAGCTGTTTAGCTAAAGCATTATATTATTTCAGCTTGCAACAAATTAGTTTATGTGTATCCATTGTATTATGTTATTTCAGCAGCTTAAATGATTATTTCTTAATGCAGTTTTTATTTATACCTTTATTATTATTTTAGCAGATAGCTAATGTTCCCACTTTAAATTATTGTACTTAAAGTTAGTCCACTCACTGAGTATTTTTATACTCACCCTTTTATTTTAAAATATTTTTCAGATCCAGCAGAGTAGCATCAACAGTAGCTAGTAGAACCTTTTGGTGCCCATCCAGTGTCTAGAAGAGGTTGAGCTAATTTATTCAGAATCTAGAATTTTGTATTACTTTTAAGATCTAACTATTAATTAGTATATGGCCTTGAATTATAATAAATTTAAGATTGTATGAAAAATATTTTTAGTATGTATAAGTCCATCTTGATACTTGAGGTTTAATATTCTACCTATAGCATTAGCATCAGCTCAGCATAGCATGTCACGTATGGCTTTTTAGCTAAAGGAGCGGGTGTGACACGGAGACCCTAGTTCAATATATTGTTTATTATGATACCGATGCTGAGATTGTTTTCCAAGTGATAGTGTGGCCTATTGGGGCTGATGTGTGCGTCTCTGCCATCCGTGAGGAGCACTTAGATAGTGTCTGCACTACTTTCTATATATTCTACGTGATGCATCCCACTAGTTATCTAACAACTAGGATCCATAACAATCTATTGGGATTATTGCCCAAGGATCTAACTAGTATAAACTGATAGGAATTAACAACACTAACTATCTAACAGCTAGCACCTCTAATTATCAGGGTTGAAATTGCAACACGCTCGAAGCAAATTCGGATTTTAGCTCTTACAAGAACTCAGGAAAATTCAATTAAGAATTTGAATAAAATCAATCAACTATTAATAATGATGTTTGATACAAGCATTTATACACTTTTAATCTAAACCTAAACTTGTTCTGAAAGAAAACAACTCATTTGGAATAACAATAATATTCCTAATTAAACATAAACTCTAATTAGTAAAGAAAATATAAAGAAAATACTAATTAAACAAAATTCGTCCGTCGATACACGTGCATGTCTAAAAGTACATAGGCGTGTACAAACTCTGAGAAATTTATCAAATTTCAACAGACTCGAACACGGCTTGGAACACAGGCTAGACTTAAGTAACACGGGCGTATTTTAATGTCTCGTCAGAAGTTCAAACAGCTACACAGCTTTATACACGGGCATGTCATCTAACTGTATATCATGCAGATGATGCTTTAAAAATAAGCACGGGCGTATCTTGGGACACGGCCTTAGATCACAGGGCGTGTATAGGAACACGACCTTAGACACAGGCATGTATATACCCATGTCTAGCTTGAAACAATTTACGAATATTCAACACGGCCATGTAAAAATGCACATGGGCATCTATTGGCTGGATCACAACTAAGTAAATTGATCAACTTAGTTCTTTTATGTCCTTTTTGTTCCATAGACTCTAGACTCTTTTGCACGAGCTCCTTAGCAACATCTTTCATCCTCTTAGCTCGAGATCTCGTGATTAATCCTCCATCATAATTTAAAGGATTTGAATTTGGCTTTGTGCTCGCATGTCCATATGCATCACTCCCTCCCTCTTCAAAAGGATTCGTCCTCGAATCTTGACCTTTAAAATCAAAAAGAAGAAGGTCAGATACATTAAAGGTTGTAGAAATATTATACTCACTTGGGATATCTAATTTGTAGGCATTGTCATTGACCATTGCCACAACTTGAAATGGTCCATCTCCTCTAGGTTGTAACTTAGATTTCCTTTGAGTAGGAAACCTTTCCTTGCGCAAATGCAACCAAATCCAATCTCCAGGTTCAAAAATCAACTGTTTGCATCCTGTATTTCTTTAATTTTCCACTTATTGATTTCGCCTTTTAATATTTTGCTTTACCTTTTTATGTAAATGGCGTATAAAATCTGCATTTCGAACACCATCTAAGTTAACTTGTTCACTCATAGGCAAAGGTGATAGATCCAATGGTGTTAAAGGATTAAAACCATACACAATTTTAAAAGGTGAATGTTGTGTAGATGAATGAATAACCCTATTATATGAAAATTCTACATGAGGAAAAATCTCATCCCAAGATTTCATATTTTTATTAATTATAGCATGCATGAGTTGTCCTAATGTTTTATTCACAACTTCAGTTTGGAAATCAGTTTGTGGATGATATACTGTACTAAACAATAACTTAGTTTTCAATTTCACCCACAAAATTTTCCAAAAGTAGGATAAAAACTTAGTATCCTTATCACTCACAATAGTTTTAGGTATATCATGCAAACGCACTATATTCTTAAAGAATGAATCAGCAATATGCGATGCATCATTGGTTTTATGACATGGAATAAAATGTGCCATTTTAGAAAACCTATCAACAACAACATATATGCTATCATTACCATACCTAGTCCTAGGTAGTCCAAGTATAAAATCCATAGATATATCTACCCAAGGTGATTTTAGAATAGGCAATAATGTATACAAACCATGCGGATGTACTTTAAACTTAGCTCGCAAACATGTAATGCAATTAGCACAATGCTTAGAGACATCAGATTTCATGTTAGGCCAAAAGAAATGCTCATGTAAAACATCTAATGTCTTAGCTATGGTAAAGTGTCCCAATAAACCTCCCTCATATGCCTCCTTAATTAACAATAAATGCAATGAACATCTAGGCACACAAAGTTACTTTAAACGAAATAAATACCCATCATGTCTATAAAATTTGTGAAAGGAAATTGTTTTACATGCATTATAAACATTGCCAAAATCAGGATCATGTGCATACAAATCCTTAATATGCTCAAAACCAAGCAAATTAGAATCCAAAGTGTTAAGTAAAAAGTACCTCCTTGACAATGCATCAGCCACAATATTTTCCTTAACTTATTTGTATTTGATAACATAAGGAAAAGAATCAAGGAACTCACTCCACTTAGCATGTCTTTTGTTGAGCTTATTTTATCCCTTTAAATGCTTCAAACTCTCATAGTCGATATGGATAACAAACTCCTTAGACAATAGGTAATATTGCCACTTCTCTAATGCCCTTACCAAGGCATACATCTCTTTGTCATATGTCGGGGGTAATTAAGTGCTGCGCCATTTAATTTCTTACTGAAATATGGAATTAGCTTACCCTCTTGCATTAAAACAACTCTAATTCCCACGCCAGAAGCATCACACTCAATCTCAAATGTTTTATCAAAGTTAGGCAAAACAAGAATAGGTGCAGAAATTAATTTAGATTTCAGTATGTTAAAAGCATCCTCTTGTTCCTTTCCCCACCTAAATCCAACATTCTTTTTAATTACTTCTATTAAAGCAGCAGTTATGCTAGAGAAATCACGCACAAAATGTCGATAAAAACTAGCTAAGCCATGGAAACTACGAATATCCCCAACATTTCTAGGTGTAGGCCAAGTTTCAATAGCCTTAACCTTCTCATGATCAACCTCTATACTATGCTCACTAATAACATATCCTAAAAATATAACTTTAGACACACAAAATGAACATTTAACAAGATTAGCATATAACTTTTGTGATTGTAAAATACTAAAAATATATTTAACATACATAATATAGTCCTCTAGTGATTTACTTTACACAAGTATATCATCAAAATAGATAATAAAAAACTTACCTATAAAATCCCTCAAAATATGGTTCATTAAACGCATGAATGTACTAGGAGCATTAGTTAAATCAAATGGCATGACTAACCACTCATATAACCCATATTTTATTTTAAAGGCAGTTTTCTATTCATCACATATTTTCATTCTAATTTGATGATACCCAGCCATTAAATCAATTTTAGAAAATATGCATGCACCATGTAATTCATCTAACATATCATCTAAATAAGGTATAGGATGACAATACTTTATAGTGATTTGGTTGATGGTACGACAGTCAATACACATACACCATATTTCATCCTTTTTAGGCACTAGTAGCACAGGTACTGCATATGGGCTCATACTTTCTTGAATCTATCCTTTAGACATTAACTCATCCATTTATCTTTGTAGTTCCTTTATGTCTTTAGGATTACTCCTATAGGCTGGCCTATTCAGAATTTATGCTCCAAGAATAAAGTCAATTTGATGTTCTATTCCTCTTAATGGTGGCAAACCATCGGGCATAGACTCGGAAAATAAATCCTCAAATTCCTGCAATAATACTTAAAAAGAACTAGGTAGAGAAGAGAGAATTGGGTTAGTATTAAAAGTTAAACATGCACCCTTAAATACCAATAGCATCATAAGTTGCTTGCTTAGATAAGCCTTTCTAATCTCACCCTCTCTTGTAAAGAAATTGCCTTTTATCTCTTTTTTTTTATCACTCTTTGCTCACTATTCTCTCCTTTTGCATGTGCAATCTCACTATTTTTACTCTCTCTATACATCCCCTCTATTTTCTCTCATTTTTCCTCTTTTTCCTCATGCCTCTCTTGTCTCTTCTTATAACTCTCCTTTTGCTGGTGCACCTTTTCTTTTTCTTGTACACTCTCACATTCATTTAAAATTTTATGATCCTCATACACTTCCTTAGGCGACATAGGTAGCAAATTGATAGTCCTACCATTTATCTTAAATGAATATTTGTTAGTAAAACCATTATATATGACTCGCCTATCATATTGCTATGGATGTTCTAATAATATGTGACTAGTTTATATAGGAACTATATTACATAATACCTTATCACAATAATGCCTAATAGAGAATGTAATCAATGCTTACTTAGTGACCTTAATATTCCCATGTTCATTTAACCATTATAATCTATAAGGTCTACGATGTCTAGTTGTTTTAATCCCCAATTTATCAACTAAAGTAGCATTAATAACATTAGCACCACTCCCACCATCTATAGTCATACTACATAATTTATCATGTATCATGCATCGAGTATAAAAGATATTTTCACATTGTACCTCTTCCTCTTTAGCTTGTATGTTTAAGGCACACCTAGTAATCAAAGTGTAGATTAGTCCTTGTAGGGCTGATTCCTCCTCCACATTAGATGCATCCTCTATGGGTGGCATGTCACTTAAGTCATTATCATCATCCTCTTCCTTACTCACCACCTCCCCATTGCGTTGGGTCATGATCTTAGCATTTGGACATTGTGCAGCTTTATGCCCATATCCCAAACATCTAAAGCACTGAATATTACTTAACTTACCCTTGGATTTATTATTCTTAGGTTGTGTCTTTGATGTAGTAACATCCTTGCTTTTATTTGGCTCAAATTTGCCCTTACTTGCACTTGTTTCTCCTCCATTGTTCTTCCAATTAGATTTCTATGTATTTATAGGAGTCGAATTCGTTTTAGTTTTCACTTTCAATTTCTTTTCCACCTTGATTTCTATGTGTACCATGTTCTCCAAATCTACATAATGATGCAATTCAATAAGGTTAGCAATTTCATGATTCAAACCTGATAGAAAATGTGCTATGATAGCCTCTCTATCCTCCTCAATGTTAGCTCAAATCATGGCCATCTCCATCTCTTAGAAATACTCTTCAACACCTCTAGAGCCTTGGTTTAACCTTTGTAACATGTTATACACCTCTCTATAATAGTGTTGAGGTACAAATCTCTTCCTCATTATGGTTTTCATCTCAAACCATAAGGTAATTGGTCCTTCTCTACTTCTACGCCTAATGGAGGTGAATTGGTCCTACCACACACTAGCATAGTTAGTGAACTCTAGGGCGGCCAATTTTATCTTTTTCTCTTTGGTACAATTATGGCACTCGAACACCCTTTTAACCTTTTTTTCTCACTCCAAATATGCCTCCGGATCACTCTTCCCTTAAAAAGCTGGAATCTTCATCTTGATTGATCCTAAATTACCATCTTTGGTCTTGCCTTTGTTGTCACGTGTCGATCCTTCTTCGGCTGCCTCCTCTTCTAGCTCATTGAAGAGAATGCATTGGGTCTCCCTTGCTCGAATAAAGGTACCTATCTCCAATCTTTCTAAATATTCTTGGACCTTTTAGTTATCACTCCTCATATCCTCTTGTTGAGCTAACATCTTTTGCAATATTGCTTGTATTGAATCCAATATAAGCTTCTCCTTTGTATCCATGATGTAAATTTGAAACAAATGCAAAGAAAAAAAAATTCCTATACTAACACTCTCTTACGTGTTTCTCTCAATTAATTGGAAACTCTCTAATGCACTCACAATTGAACACTCATAAAGAATTTCCTTTTGAGTTGAGCTAAACTCTTACTACTTAAGAGAGTCATAAATCAAACTAGACAACTAAAGCTATCAGTGAAAGATAAGGCTAAAGATGTAAGTGTGGGACTGTTTTGGGTGATTTCAGGTATGTCTGAAATTTGGGATTTATTTATGCACGAATTTTGGGTATTTAATGGGTAGAAATAGGGGTTTAATATGTAGAATGATGTAGGGTAGATAGACAAAGAAAATAAGTAGAAAATATGCAAATTGATGAGTTTTCGAAGGGTGATATGCTTACCCATGAATTTTATTAATGCAACGGATGATGATCAATACGGCTTCCTTGATGTTTGTTGAGGCCAAATCACTTTATGCAATTTTGATGCGGAATGAACTTTGATTTTTTTTTCAATAACAAATACTACGCTAGGGATACATAGCTTACCCTAGAGCCAAAGCTTTGATACCAAACTAGTACATCCCACTAGTTATCTAACAACTAAGATCTGTAACAATCTATTGGGATCATTGCCCAAGGATCTATCTAGTATAAACTAAGGGAATTAGCAATACTAGTTATCTAATAACTAGCACCTCTAATTATCAGGGTTGAATTGTAATACGCTCGATGCAAATTCAGAAAATAACTCTTGCAAGGACTCAAGAAAATTCAGTTAAGAATTTGATTAATATCAATCAATTATATATTCAATAACAATGTTTGATACAAGTATTTATAGACTTGTAATCCTAAACCTAAATGAATTCTAAAAGAAACAACTCTTTAAGAATAAATAATGACATTCCTAATTAAACATAAATTTCTAATTAATAAAGAAAACATAAAAAAAAATCCTAATTAGATAAAAACTAGGCATCGAGACATGGGCGTGTCTTAAAAGAACACGGGAGTGTACAAGCTCCAAGAACAAAAAGCAAAATCGATAGACTCCAACACGGCTTGGCACACGGGCTGGGCTTGTCCATACACGGGCATGTTTCGATGTTTTCTTTAAAAACCAGATAGCTATATGGCTTCATACACGGACGTGTCATCTGATCGTGTATCATAAAGATGACGCTTCAGAAATAAGCATGGGCATGTCTTAGAACATGGCTTTAGACACGACCTTGGACACGGGCATGTAAGGACCCGTTTCTGACTTGAGACAATTTACGAGTGTTTAACATGGCCATGCAAAAACATACACGGGCGTTTATCGGCCTAATCACAACTAAGTAGATTGACTAACTTAGTTTCTTCCAAATCATCTCTTTTTTATCCCAAAGGCTCGAGACTAATTTGCACAAGTTCCTTAGCAGCATCTTTCATCCTTTTAGTTCGGGATCTCATGATTGGTCCTCCATCATAATTCAAAGAATTTGAATCGGATCTCGTGTCCATATTTCCATATGCATCAACATGGCACTTAATAAGGTGATTGTAAACTTCTAGTTAAGAAACGTATGCATTTTAAAGATTTCAAGTTGGAGAAATCATCACCAAGGCTTGTTAATATGTTATTAGTAAGTTTTTAAGATTTTGAAGGAGTTTCAGGGTTAACACGCCTAAGTCTCGTTGTACATGGTCATGTTAAAGGTGCTTAAAGTGTCCAAATTGTAACACACCCTAAAACATACCCATATCTATGTCCATGTCTACAACACACCTATGTCTCTGGCCATATTTAGCACTGTCTACTTTTGAAGGCTTGAACACGGTCACCAACACGGCCGTGTCACAAGTTTAGAGTCAAATCTGAATTTATTATGATTTAATAATTTTAATTCCTATTTTGATTTTTATGGTTAATTTTAGGAGTCCTAAGTCTTGCAGGATTTTCATATCTTTTGTTTTCCTATAAATAAGTATCATTCTTGATGTAAAAATAACTAAATTTTGAGATTAATAAAATTTTTCTAAGAATTTATTTCCTTTAATTATTGTATGAACTAGATTGATCTTATTAAGCAAATTACTTGTGGTAGCAATCCTTATTCCTTATCACCCTTTTCATCTTTTCTTTATTTTAGGGAGTGGTGGAAATCACTCTAAATTATTTTGATCAATTTATAACAAAGGGTCTTAAGGTTAATATACCTAAGGTTTATGTTGGTTGATTCAAAGTGAATTTAGGGTTTCTTTCTTTATCTTTATTCTTTATTGTTAATTGTTTGTTCATGAATTTTAGTACTTTCTTAGACATGTGTGAGTTGATTTAAGATTGTTAGGGTTTTTTTTATTAAGATCACATCATTTTGGTATCAGAGCTTTGGCTTATCAAAATTTAGGTTTGATTTAATTTTTCAAGTTATTTTCATTAGCATTCTCATAAAAAAATTCTGACATTAGTCTATATCATTCAAACTAGTGTTTCCTCAATTTATTCTTTGAATCCATATTCCATCTTATGAATTTTATTGTGAATTGCGCATCAAGTTAAAAAAGAGAAAAAGTAAAAAAAATTCATTATTATTAAGCGCATCCAATTGGGTACGTTTTGTTGGATTCTTTATTATTGTCTTAATCTATTCGCTTTGTATCATATAGTTTAGTATTTGTTTGTTACACCTTTCGTTATTTTCTTCTAATTTGATTGGTCATGTTTTTAATTTCTTAATTTTTCTTTTTAATTTGCATTATTCTTTGAGTTTCATTTAATTTCTTTGGATTCCGTAGTGCTGGAAAATTAAAACATTTCTCTATAGGTAATTTGATTTGGTAAGAAGATCATAATTCTATCAAGAATATATAGGGAATAAAATTAGCTTGTGTATTGGTGAGATCAATAAAGAGATTAAACACTAGCGGAGTGATTTGGTGAGAGAGATGAGTTAAAACACATGAGGGGAGTGATTTTGAGGTTTTATTTTCTACTATTTGTTTAATCTTAATCTCTAAAGATGTCACAAGGATCGTAATATTAAAAATTAGAGAGCATAGCAGTAGGTATAAACACCTTAGTCACTGTGATAAAAAAGATGCAACTGTTATATGGTAACTTGAAGGATAAAGTTGATAAGACAAATACCACAATAGTAGAGATCTAAAGGAGATAGTCCCCAAGTAAGCAAACATGCCAACAATGGGAGATGGATTTTGATGAAGATGTTGGTGATAATTTAAGAACACTTAATATGAGACATGCACTATTAAGGGAAGCTAGAAGAGAATGAATTGTTGAAGAGTAACCAATGGTATATCAAAAATAAGAAGCATCAAAATGAAAATACCTTCATTCCATGGTAAGAATAACCCTTATACTTACTTAGAATGGGTACAATAAATAGAGCAACTATTTGAATGTCAAGAGTATATTAAAGTAGAAAAGAGCAAATTCATATGTCATGTTGATTTATTGTGGAAAGATTTAATGGCATTTAGGAGAATGCATGGGAAAGATGAGGTTAGAAATGGGAAAGTGATGGAGGGGATAATGACTAGACATTTTATTGCCCATGATGGTAGGGATAAATTCTATCTTAAATTGCAAAGGCTTAAATAAAGTGATGAATTATATGTTGATGATTATATTAACAAGTTTAAGTTATTTGTAATAGTAAGTCATATAAGTGAATCTGAAGGGCATAAAATTGTAAGATTCATAAGGGGGTTTAAATGTGAAATTGCACAAGGAGTGGAATTACAACCTTATATGTCTTTAGAGGATGTAATTAAGCTTACTTTGGAGAAAGAAAGGGAACTTAAGAGGAAGAGCATTACTTTTAATTATAGGTGACATGAAGAAGGATTTGTAGTTATTACACCTACAATTGAGATTTTGCCAGATGATGTAAATGAGAAGAGTAGTTGTTATTTTAATATTCATAATAGGGAATGTAAAGAGCAATTATGCATTGAAGTGCATGATTATATTATTAAATTAGATGATAACATTCATGTCTCGACAATTGAGGGAAGTGTTGAAGATAATATTAGTCTTAAAGAGGAAATAGTTAATGAAGAAATTATTAAGGTAATATAAATGATAATTCACTTTATATGCAAGCTAGAGAAGAAATTAAAAATGTGTAAAGATTTTAGGGCAAAAGAGTCGAAGTGGCTTTGAGGAGTATTTGCAAAAGTTTAAAGAACCTAAGAAGTGTGTACAGCCAATTAAGCAAATTGGTGAAGATGCACAATGTTTAGTAAGGATAAAAGTTGTTAACGGTGCACAATATTATAAAGATGAGTATGTAAGCAGTAAAGAAGGAAAACTTATTATTTATGGGTGTAAAAGAAAGAGAAAAAAACTTCAGTACAGTATAAAAGATGAAGGCATAGTGAAAGCTTAACCTTATAGTGCAAACAACGTTAACTTTTCTTTGTTCTATGTTTTTAAGTCTTTATTCTATATTTTTAAAGTTCATATATAGGATTTTCTACAATGTAAAAATCCATTTAAAGATGTTTATAGATTTTCTAATGCATGCAAATTCAATAGTTCTTGTAAAGTCTTTATTCATAGCATGAAGTACTTGAGATATTCAGGCTTTATTTTTGAAAAAAGCGATAATATGCCAATCCTATCAAGTATATGAATGCAAGTCCTAAGTTCCAAGCGTGCATTCAAGTTCAAGTTATTTTAAAGATGCTTGTGTGGATCAACACCTCAAAGGAGGAGGAGTCGAGAAATGGATTTACTATGGTGTTTGACCCTGGAGGATTTATAAGTGTGTTAATTTATAATGAAGAGTTTCCTTCCCAAAGACATACCATATTGCAACTGTGTGGTAATGGTACATTCCAAGTAGTGGAATGCATCATTGACAATGTCTATAAGCTTGATTTGTAATGTCAAGATTCAAGGATAAATCTTCTTTAGGAAGGAGGGAATTATGAGAATCAAAGTCAATAAAGAGCATTAAATGATCCCTTACAAGGAATTAAAGGTCCAATAATGAAGAATCGAGTCAAACATACTAATATGGCACTTAATAAGTTGATTTACAACCTTCTAGCTAAAGAAAGTATGCATTTTAAAGATTTCAAATAGGAGGAATCATTACTAAAACTTGTTAATGTGTTATTAACAAGTTTTTAAAGCTTTGATGAAGTTTCAGGGTCAATACGCTCGTGTGCTAATGCACATGGCTGTGTTAAAGGTATTTAAAGTGTCCAGCTTATAACACACTCTGAGACATGTTTGTGTCTATAACACACCCTGTAACATGCCCATGTCTCCGACCATGTTCAACACTATATACTTTTGGGGGTTTGAACATGGTCGTGTGGCGAGTTCATGGTCAAATCCAAATTTATTATGATTTAATTATTTTGATTCCTATTTTAGTTTTTAGGTTAATTTTAGGACTATTAAGTCTAGTAGGATTTTCATAGTTTTTATTTTCTTATAAATAAGCATCATTCTTGATGTAAAAATAATTAAAATTTAAGATTAATAAAAATTTTCTAAGAATTTATTTTCTTTGGTTCTTGCATGAACTATATTGACTTTATCAAGCAAATTACTTATTACGACCATCCTTATTTCTTATCGTCTTTTTCATCTTTTCTTTATTTTAGGGTGTGGTGAAAATCACTCTAAATTATTTTGATAGCGAAGGTTATTAAGTTTAATATACCTAAGGTTTAGGTTTATTGATTGAAATTGAATTTAGGGTTTCTTTATTTATCTTTATCCTTTATTGTTAATTATTTTTTCCATGAATTTTAGTACTTTCTTGGACATATGTGGGTTGATATAAGATTATTAGGGTTTGATTAGCAAAGGTTCCTCTCAGTTTGGAGACCACTTTCCATACTCTCTGTCTTTTACACCAATAGGTAGGATTGCCTTCCACACTAAGACTTCTTCCTTAAAGCTCTTCTTCCATCACCTTCTTATTGTAGATTTTAGAAATTTTCTTCTTTTGAATAATAAAATTGTTAAAATCCTACATTCTTTCCTCATCTGCATTCTTCAACTCCGTTATTATTGCCTCATTATACTCCTTGGGTATTAGTCCATTATGTTTTGCTACCTTTAGTAAGGGCATCACTACCTCCGTTGAAAGAACTTAAGTCTTGAATTAGTCTTTAATTGTCTCCCAAGATTCAGTAAACCACATTCCTACTAAAGATCCCACTTCACAACCACTTCCTTTTTCAAAAACTATATCTAACCACCTCTTCCACTTTCTGTAACTAACTAACTAGTTAAATTAATTAATTAGATACAATTTTCTTTTAATTGGACCTATAAGCATATAGGTTTTGTGAAAAAAATATTTTAGGCCCAAACAAGTTGATTCGTGAAAAATGAGATGAGAGGCATAAATTATCTGATTCAGTATGCCAAAAATTTGTACACATAAATTTGGTATATGAAAAATTATAAAAAATTAAGGACAAAAAATTAAATCTTTTAACTTAAAATCATATTACAATCTCTAAGGTAAAAATTTTGGTTACAAAAAAGTTTAAATCCTCTAATTTGATTCTCGTAGTAGAAACACGATTCAAAAGCTGTTGTAGTTTGATATTGAATTAAAGTTGAATTTGATTAAAAATACTATTAATGATCTTGTAGATTTTGAAGAACAACATTAATAATCTTGGAAGACTTAAGTCTTGAATTTAACATAGTTTCAAACCATATTTTCTAAATCTTATAAAGAATAAGCATGCAATTTATAAGCATTTGTCATGTGTTATGAAATTTCATAATTTTTTTATCACCTTCTAGTGGAAAAATCAACTTTGACTATCTGTACACAAATTAATTGGCTCATCGTCATTATTATTTAAATAAATAATTTTATTGTAATTATTATTTCTTATTATTTTAATAATATTTTTAAACTAATTTGATTGATTATTAAAATAATTTAATTAAGATAATAAATCAAAATATTTGATTGTTCTATAATTTATTTAAATTTATTACAGTAAAAATA
Organism: Macaranga tanarius; assembly: GCA_949673435.1. Taxonomy (NCBI): domain Eukaryota; kingdom Viridiplantae; phylum Streptophyta; class Magnoliopsida; order Malpighiales; family Euphorbiaceae; genus Macaranga; species Macaranga tanarius. Next base: position 8,412 of record CATIWO010066788.1, on the reverse strand, counting down.
TTTAATTAATCTAATTAAATTATTTAATAGATAAAAATATTTTATTGGTCTATAAATATTTTTTAAAAAATTACATATCTACACATATTTCTCTTTTATTTAAATGTATTTTAACTCTTCATTTTTACTTCTTATATATTTCAATTTTAGTTATTAAAATTTAAGATTTGCGCAAATTTTAGAGTCATAAAAACTCTCAAGAATCATATATATTTAACAATTCAAGTATAAATATAGAGATTCATTTATTTTTCTTGCAAGAGTTTTTCTTAATTATATTTTGTTAGATTTTCATTTTTGGTTTTTTTATGAAACCATCTTTTAATTTTTTTTGTATATGCTCTAGTTGAACTTAATTAAAACTCAAGTTACAAGAATAATTTTGTTAAAATTTTATCTTTATACATTTTTTACTAGTAAACTTAAGTCTATATTTTATTTTTATTTTTCTTTTTCAATTGTAGTTTTATAATAGTATATTTTATTTATTTAAATTTATCATATTTTAGTTATATATAGGTTTTTTTATAATTTTATTTATTATTTCTTTAATATATTAAAATATTTCATGGTATGATAAAATAAATATATTATTAAAAGTTTATAAAACTATTAAGTTATAATATGTGCATTTTGTGAACTATTGAATTAAGTTGTCATTTTCTTATAACATATGATTGTTTCTCCAATTTTTGGTGAACCGGGTTTGAGCGTGCCAGAGGAAAATTATTCCTCAATAAATTCTGACTTCTTCAGTCAAATTGTGAGCTCCCAAGTTCCTTTACCATAATTTGCTTGAATTCCAACGTGAATGTTTGTAATTTTATAATTTTTGGCAGTAAATGTTGAATAGAAAATAAAGTTTGATTTCTACAGGTGTAATGTTTGACAAGCTTGGTAAAATAGTAAAATAAAGATGAGATTAACTAAAGAAAATAAGAAATTGATAAAGAAAATGTAAAAATTGCTTGAACAAGAAAGTTACAGAAAATGGTTGATGATTGTTGTTGATTTTTATTAATTGATGATTTGTTGAAGTTTTTGTTGATTTCCTTGGATGATTATGTTTCGATCTTTTTATAAGATGTCCTCATTAACTTCTCAAAGAAACTTAATCATCAAGCTCTTCAATTTTTACAATAATTCCCCTATTAATTCTGTAACTTCTTACACCTCTTTGATTTACCTCTAGCTCAATAGCATGTTAACGTATTCTTTTGGTTCTTCCAGAGCTTTCTTCCTTTCTGCTTAATCACCAAGTCATATTTGAATGGGTTGGGTTTGATGTAATGGGCTTATGGGCTCAACAATAGGCTTTTAATCAAAATAAAACTCAAAATTTATATCATGTCTAAATAATGCCCCCCATATATAACTAGCTTGGGCCCAAGCCCATAGCTAGTTATATGGTATAAATAGCTTAACATCTTTCACTGCTCCATTGCACCTCGTTTACTTCTCTCTTTTCTCTTCCATATCATGCCAAGGCCTAAAGTAAAATTTGATGATTTTATTGAACACTTTTATCGAGTTATTCAACCCCAGCTTTACGAATAAAATTGAATAGAAAGTGAGAGTAAAATGTCCCAATATCAACACCAACAATGCGTTAAAGACAGTTAAGATTAGGCCAAAAAATATTATAAAGACCCAGTCTCAAGCTCTTCTCACAGAACCAATTTTCCCTCTTCAATTCATCAAATTCAAAATTTCAACTTTAATGAAATTACTACATCTTCACCCAATATTTGCACAAATGCCATGTCACCAGCATTTCCTCAAGGAAATCTTGTGTTTACTAATGAAAATGCTCAATATTCATTTCACCAAAGCCCTCAAATTTTAGCCTTTGCTTCAAATTCTCCACAACCTTAAAATTTTTCTCACCCAATTTTAAATTTATATTAAAATTCTTCTTTAAAACCTATTGATAACTCATTGCCTCAAGACCCAAAACACCTAAACTTCTCTTTACCATCTTTTCTACTTCGGCCGCCACCTTCAACCGCTGCCACTGCCAGATATGAGCCGGCTTGGGTTGCTGCCACTACTAATGAGACACAAGAGGGAGAAAAAGATCTCACTGCTGCCATCACCTGAGAGGAAGAGGAAACTCTGGCCTCTATCGCTGTTGATAAAACACGAAAAGGAGAAGAGAAAAGAGCTCTCGCCGCTACTTCCAGTGTCACGCGAGAGGAGGAGGAAGCTCATGGCATCGCTACTGTTGCCACGAAAAGGAAGGAGGAAGAAAAAGCTTGCACCGCTGTCGTCTTCTCCCCAGCCGCTGCTACCACTACTACCGAGAAGTCCCCTACCGATGCCGCCATTGATTTTCTTCGTGCAGAGAATATCGGCGCTGCTGTTTCCCTCGACTACTAAGCAAGGACCACCAGCAGCAGCTTTATCAGCTTTGCTGCCTTCGTCAGCCCCTCTTCGGCAACTACCACCTCACCGTTTTCCATCAAAGCTGCTTCCCTTAGTCCATTATGTAGTCTCAGCAAGTGTGAACCTCCAACAAGTAGCAGTCCTCTTTTAATCAAAACATTCTCTAGGAGAAAGCATAATCAAAACAGTCCCTGGTATCTTGATGTGCTTGATACTTAGTGGGGAAATGCTGGCCAATTTTTTTAATTAGCTTTGATACTTTGTGACTTGGTGATAGTATTTTACAACTTGTTGTGAACGACTTTGAGGATCAATGTCAAAACTTGTTCATTGTTGTGTCAATATTTGATGCAAACAGGGACTTTAATCTGTGAATAAAACTTGGCAATGAAATGGTAATTAATTTATCATTTATTTTAATACTCCAACCACAAATTGATTTTTTTCTCTTCTCACTGTGATGTGAACAAAATTAGGAATATGCTTGTGAGATGACAATTTACCATCTTATGTGCTCCTCTTGCATTACCAATTGATCTTGTGATATTAATGATGGTAAAGCATATTAAATTTAGCTCTAGCTATTTGCTAGTTATTGTCGGCCTTGAGATAAGTATTAAAACTTGATGATATTTGGCAATGGTTATTGCCAAATTGAATTTTCTTAGGAAAAATGAAAGCATGCTCGATGCATTTTACATTTTAAAAGAATTTCGGCTTATTAAGCCAAAATAACATGAAATATTTATTTTTCACCTGATGATAGCCAAAATTTGATGTAAATATCTTAAATCATGTTTAGAGCCTATTATTTTGAGCTTTAATAATCATTTCACTAACAGACTTTAATCGGCTCACACATTTCATCAAACAACTTTTTGTATTCTACCATATCTCAAAATTCAATTTTGGCCATTATTCCTAAACAACTCTCTTGAGGAATTTAATGAATTTGCCATCAATTTAATACAATGATCGATGATACTCATATTTTTGCAAAGCATCAATGCAAAATGTCATTTTTCACTACTTAGCACCTTTTGCTTGCATAGTAACTTTGCAAAACCCCAGGTGTAATCAACATATTTTTGCACCACATAACTGATAATGCTTCTTTGACTTGTTTTTGCTTTATTTCACTAGGCAAATTTTGCTAATTTTATTGATTCTGTATTTTAGCCTACATTTTTATAATTTTAGCCTACGTGGCTTAATAGAATGCTTTCCTTTAAGAATTGCCCTGGTGAAATCTAGTAAAATGGCTCTTTCACATCTTTCTTATTCTTTACCTCCCTATTTCACCAGGCAAATTTTGCCAATTTCTGCTAATTTGCATTTTTGCACTGTTCAGCCTAAATGGCCTGGTAAAATGTCTTTTTTTTTGAAAAATGCCTTGATGAAATATGGTAAAATAGTTATTTTGTGTCTTTTCTACTCATTACGTCCCCATTTCACAGGTAAATTTTGCCATTTTCAGCTAATTTTGCATTTTTACACGGTTTAGCCTCAAAGACCTGGTGAAATGCCTTTCTTTTTGAAAAATGCCTTGATGAAATCTAGTGAAATGACTCTTTTATATTTAATTTTATCAACTGAGACACTTATGCTGTCATTTCACCAAAGGCTTAAGCCACATACAATCTTTTAGCCCATTTTGGCCAAGTTATCCTTGATTTCAATAGAGCCATTTTTGTGTACTTGCTTGGTAGAGATGAGTTTTCTTCACTTTTTCTTGATGAAATGCTTTTGTATTTGCTTGATACTCTCTCACTAACTAATTCCCTCAATTTTTACTCGGCAAAATGTCTAAAGCTCCTCCTCCTGATCCTTTATCCATTCACTTAGCTTCTATTAGTGCTTTGTATGCTAATGGGCTTCCATTACTACTAACCAAGTATCATCACTTAATGAACTTGTTTGAATAAAGCAAATGCTCATTTTGTTTTTCTTGTTTGAGCAGCTCATGTCTTTAAGTTCTGGGCCAGCAGTTTCTGTATCTACCTCTACTAGTAAACCAAAATGGAGTAAATAAAGGAAGCAGAAGCTGGCCAAGGTGTCTTTCAATAAGATAGTGACAAAAATAGCAAAATATGAGGCCAAATAACTTGCAGAAAAAGAAGAATGCAATAAATTAGGAGCAAGAGGCTATAGCGACTAGGCAAAAATGCCTTGTCATTTAGGAGATCTTGAGACACTTTAATGTTGATTCCATTTGATTTTTTATGACTTTATTTGTCATTTCACTTGTGATGTATGACTGCGCTATTTGGCATATTTTATGTCTTGATGTAGGACATATGATTTGATGCTGTAATATTTTTTAGCTATGTTGACATTCTTTAGTATTGTATCAATACTTGCATAATGTTTATGTTATAGAGCCTTTGTTGCTTTAATAAAAATATTTTTTTAGCACTTTTCTGATGGCATCACTATTCACAGTAGACTTTGCACCACAACTATGCATTTTTACCACCAAAATTGCCAAATTTCAACAGAATTGCTTCCGAAATTCTATAAAATTACCGTTTACAGCATTCTTAACTTGCAAACCAATAATCAACAAACTTCACATAAAAACAAACAAACAATAACATACCAAAATTTAGAAAAACTAAATTTTATTTATTTATAGTAGTGATTATTAAGCCAACTTACATATCCAAAAAGTAAAATATTGCCACTTTATGCACTAAGTGGCAAATTTCTAGCCTAAGGCCAGTCATTCATCTTTTCATTTCCCTTTCATTTTCTATATAGTGGGAAATATTTTAGCACCACCTCCCTTGCATAGAGTTAGCAGCAATTTAGTACAGTCTCATACAATATAACTATTCTTTGAACTTAGTATTGTAATTGAACTCACCATAAAGAAAGCATTGAGGGATTTTTAACCACTAACAATAATGTCAACTAGTAAAACCATTATTGCATTAGTTGAAATATAGATGCCAATTGTAACTAGTTTTGACATCTCCACATATGATTTCTTAACAACCACCATTTTAGATTGATCCGGCCTTATAGCCTGGATTGCCATGCCTTCTACCCCCCAAGTGTTCTGAATTTTAGTGAAATTTTCCTTAGCATCCTGAGTCATGAAGTCCTCTTTGTTTGAAATTGGATCATTTGTAGCTTTAGGCCTGAATTTGGTTTTAGCCTTAGGTTGGACCTCTTTTTCATTTTGTCTCCCTTCAGGTTGAGGAAATTTCTTTTGCTCCACCCTATGCCACTACTTATTTGGTAGAACAAATGGGGGCACCATAAATCTTGGTTGCTTTTTATTGAACTTTGGTGGTGGCTTCATATCATCCCTCTTAGGCTTAGGTTTATAGTTGTTTCTCGATATAGCTAGTGCATGAGGCTTTTTCTTTGGTGCTGAGAACCTCCTATGAGGGACTGGTCTCCAGTAGCTTATGAACCTGTTGGAATTCATATTGGAAGGCTGAACCACCTTCTATTTTTCTCTAATCTTATTATTCAAATCCATATTCATAGGATCGATTAATACCACTAGTGCCTCCTTTTCTACTTTTATGTTTGCTTTTACCTTTAGAGGTTGAGGAGAAGGCACACTGTCAACTTTCTCTTGGGAAATTTGCATAGGGCCCTAATGAAATGGCATTTAGCCTTTAGGATTTGCTCTTGACCATCAGAAATTGCTATTTTATCAAGTAGACTATTGCCCCTCCGGCTTTGCATCTAGTTTTGAGGATTTAATGTTTGGCCTTGAGGAACTTGTAAATTGTCCTGATGAAATGTTATTTACCCTTGATGAAATGGCATATAACCTTGATGAATATTGTCCCCGAGCATTTTTCTTCTGAACACCCTCATGTTTGTGAATTCTAAGCTGAGAACTTGGATTTTCCTTATTACCACCAAGAACCTGACTTCTATCATTAAGCTTAACAGAAGATGAATGTCTGGGTTCTCCATGGGGTTGAACCATCACCGTTAGGGACATGTTATGATTCCTTTGCTTCAGATAAGACTCATTCATCTTAGCAAATGAAGTTGATATCTCTTGTAAACTCTAGTTGACAGCACCATTCATTTACTGAAAAGTACCATTCATCTATTGGAAGGAATTTTACAAAGAAGCCTGAAAAGCACTGTTCATTCGTGCTATTGAATCTTGGACCTACTTTATTTCTTTTGAGAAAATTGTTGGGGCATCAGTGCCCTTATTAATAACTATAGCATTAATGATTTTAGGACTTTGGCTTGTATAACCAAAAGCTGGTGCCTCGATCCAAGTTTGATCCTGAGGCACTAAACCTCCATAAGCTTGTTGCAATAAAGCACCTATTTTTACAGATGTATTGGTCAGATTACCAACTAAAAAAGTTTTTTACTCCATTTTCAAAGCTGAGCATCTCATTGGAATGTCTCCCATTGAGCGTGCCAAATTGTTTCTCTTATTTTTTGTGAACCGAATTTGAGCATACCAGAGGAAAATTATTTTCTCAATAAATTCTAACTTCTTCAGACAAATTTTGTAACATCCGTGTCCTCAGAATAGGATTATTAAGATTTACTAATAGTTTAGGATTTAATTAAATATGTTTAAGTTATTTTTGGAGGAAATGATATTTAAAAGAATTAGTTAGAATACAATAAAAAATAAAAAATTGGATTAAATTGAAAAAGAAATATGGACTTAAGTAAAAAAATGAAAGTAGGAGGATTTGTGAATGAAAAAAGGAAAGAAGAAGGACAAAAAAAGTTAGAGTGGTTGAGTTCTACAGAAAAAAAAAAGAAAAATGAAGGAAAGTGAGGGTGGAAGAGGAAGAAGAGAAGAGAAGAAGAAGAAACTTGATAGGTACTGTAGCTAGGGTTCAACCAACTTCAAGATTTGTCAAAATTTAGCTTTAAATCAAGTGAGTGGCTTTGTTTTATTACTTTTATTTAAGTTTTTATTAGAAAATTGAGATTATACATATTGAATTTTAAGTGAAATACTTTTAGATCTAAAATGAATTTTGATGTTTCTAGGATGCCTGATAGTATAGAAATGTGTTGTAGTTGCTTATGTTGCTTTGTAATATAAAAATCTAGTGTTTTGAGTTGAAATTGATGAAAATTTTACCGCTGTTCATGTTGCAAAATGTGACCAGGCAGTGCTTGATCACTAATGAGTTGGCGCCTTATTGTAAAGAGGTGATGCCTCAGCAGAGAGCCCTTGCAGAGGTGCTGCCTCAGTACATAGGAGGCGCCTCAGTGGCTCGCCTATGCACTGTTGATGGCTGAAAACTTGAATTTTGGAACTGAAACTCAAACCGAAACTCTATAAATCATACATGAATGAAATATGGTTATTATATAACAAAAAATGGAGTTTCCGACATATCGAGTAAGGAGGTTAAATCTTTAACTTACAGACCTAGAGTATGAATGTATAAGTTAAGCTGTGTGATTTTAGATACACATGAAACTAAAGTATGAAAGGAAATTTTATATATATATATATATATATATATATATATATATATATATATATATTTGAGTTGTAAATAGAAGTTATTGGGTAAATGAATTCATTGAGTGAACTTGAAGTCGGTATGGATCCTTATTACTCTAAGGAAAAGAGTAGTTGAAAAACTTAATTCTTAAACTTGATAATTATAGAAAGAATATCAAATTATCAATTTAAGCATGGCAAGGATTAAGATTTCAAGTGGTTAATCATGAAGCATAGAATATCAAATTATCAATTTAAGCATAGCAAGGATTAAGATGTCAAGTGGTTAATCATGAAGCATGATAATCATCAGTGAACTTATGAGTCTCCGATGTTGAGATTGAATTATGTAGGATGATAATTAGTTCAGAAAGATGTTGAAAGGTTGGAAAAGAAAATTTAACCAAAGTAATTAATGTGTTTTAAATGAAAAGGGGACAAAATCTTATAAGGTTAAAATGGTGCCATTTAAAATAATTGTGTGTGTGTGTATATATATATATATATATATATATATATATATATATATATATATATATATATATATATATATATATATATAT
>CATIWO010066729.1:0-24060 GCA_949673435.1 Macaranga tanarius | reverse complement strand
TTTTCTCACATAATGCAATATGCATGATTTTCAATATCTTCACAACACAACACACTGAGGTTACCATACCATTTTATACCACTTCAAGTGGTTTTCATTTCTCAACATATATTCACTCATTCTATTCTTTACAAACAACATTCACATTTTCATCAATCTTGCCATTGTATTTGGTATTCACAAGTCATGCAAATACGAGTAGTTATAGTTATAAAAGAAGCACTAAATGTAAGCGTTGAATTAACAATTACTTACCTAATTGCTTCAACCCTCCATAAGCAACACTATCTACCTAGTGAGTAGGGTTTCTTCCTTCCTTTTAAGCCCCTATACATCATCACATACCAAATACCAATAAACAACCATTACAATCACTTCAAATGCACAATATGCACTAAATGCTTTGAAATCAACATGACCTAAACCCACATACACACAAGTCCAAAAACCCTCAAAATACTACCCAAGCTAGGATTACTCATCTACTTTAAATTCCACTTAGAATTATTCAATTTGGACAAGTATAAAAGTACTTATGAATTTCAAAACTTATTCAGCTCAAAACAGAGCACTTAGTGTGCACTAGAATATTTTTCTCTATTGGGCCCTCTTAGCAACGAATTTTAGTCAAGTTCAAAACACAAAACTTGTAAAGGACTCTCTAAGGTTTCCAAAACACTAAGGCTTGCTCAAATCAGAGTTGTATAGCTCTAGATATGGCCAAATTACAGAAGGTAAAAATTCAGCCAAAATAGAACACGAATTCAACTATTTCATTCACTTCCAAACCCTCACAAAAACTTAATTAAATCATAAATCACTTACCAAGAGATGTTCTAGCACTTAGGAGGTTGTTAATCAAAGCTTTAACTCTCCTCTTTCCAGCCAAAGCATCCTCTCTTTCTCTCTCTCTCAAAATCTTATTCTTTTAAGACTAATGGTGCAACTCTTTCCTTTTTACTTATACACACATACATGAATACATATATACTCACATTGGCAGGAGAAGATCAGACCAAATTTTTGATATTTTAGAGCCAAATATCCTCTTTGGTCCTTAATAAAACACTCTTCTTACTCACTAGCACTTAAACTTATCTTTGCTACAATTAAGCCTTGACTAGCCTTACAATCTAGTCCCTTTTTACCAATCCTACTAAATTCTCAATTCATAATCTATTATGCATAGAAGATATCTCATTCCACTTACACGTATGCTAGAGGAGCCGGTGTTACAAAATTTCATCACATTTATGTTGATATACTTCCCTTAAAAGCAAGCAGTGAAGAACCTGAGGCTACACTTTAACATCCTTTATATTCAAAAAGAACCAAAACAACTTTCCTTGAACAAAACCAATTGGCTATCAGTCAACTTCTTCTTCAAATGTAAAAATACATTCTCATTCACATAACAAGAAACTCTAATCATAAAACGCTCATATGGCTTAACAAAGTACTCTAATTCCTGAAATAAATAATGACAATTACATTAAAAAAATCAAAACAAGCAATAAAAAATAACAAAAAGAAACAACATGCAATACATAGAAATAAAAAGAAAAAAAAAAAAAAAGAAACAAAAAAGCAACAAAAAGCAACAAAGAAGAAACAAAAAAGCAACAAAAAGTAATAAAAAATAAATAAATAAGAAACAAAAAGAAACAAGAGAAAATTTACTTTTTCTCTATCTGCAACAACATAAAAAATGATAAAAGTAATAAAAAAATAACAGAAAATTTACCATTCTCTGTATCAAAATTTTCACAAAATAAAAAGAAACAAATCTTATCCAAAAATTTTCCTAAACCTAATAAAAAATAAAAAGCAACAAAAACCAACAAAAAGAAACAAACCTATAACATATACAACAACAACAACAAGAAACAAAAATCAACAAAAACCCTAGAAATCAAAACAAGCAACAAAAAGAAAAAAAAAACTACAACAACAAGTAACAAAAAATCTAAAAATCAAAACATACCTTATGACAAGTATCGGATATTTTACCAGAGCTTTCAGTCAACTTCAACGTCTTAGAAAAATTGTACTTTTTTTTTTTTTGGATTCACTGTCGTTCTTCCTTTTTTAGACACAACGATCATTTTAGATAACAGAGAATCCATATCTAACTTCTTTCAAGACGAATGAGAAGAATGTAGTTTCTTAGAAACAAAATTACTGATATCTTTCGCCATAACAACTCAAATCAACAAATAAAATTGCTTAAGAAAATAAAAAATAAGAAGAAATTGAAAATATGAACAAAGAGAACAAAGAGCAAACAAAGATGAAGAAAACGAAAAGACGAGAATGCAAAAAACTGATTGAAAGTCGCTAATAAACAAAAACAGACTATAAATAAAAAATAAAAAGAAGCCAAGCCAAATATAAAAAATGCAAAAACCAGTTATGAAAAAATAAAATAGGCCGGACCAAACAAAAAAAGAGGCTTGGTCAAACTGGCCTTTTTCTGAAATTTTCTCGTAAAATAATTCATGTTATGACTAATTGATATTATTAGTCACAACTTTAACTTTTATAGCTAATTATTTGTGGCTAAATATTTATTAAATATTTTAACTATATAATTTTTAATACACATAATTAATAAATTTTTAATTTGTACAATTAGCTATATAATTATAATCTTCATGGCTATAAAGTATATTTAGCTACAATTTTTATATTTATGGTAAAATTTTGTTGCTAATATATAAATATCGTAGTAGTGCTACATCAGCAATGTCGAACTTAAAAATATTGACATGCAATAATAAAATCTATTTTCACATAAGCTATATACCTTTCTGTCAAAGGCAACCATTTCATGCACTTATAATCAATTGAAAGGTGGCCTCTCTCGGGTTTAGTACTATAAAAATTTGTACTATCTGATGACATTATGTCTATAAACTCACTGTGCACTGGTCCTTTCATAATATCCCAAATCTAAGGATTAAAAAGAATAGCAAACCATATGATACCGAAGCAATCAATTCAATAGAATTAAATTATAGCCTAGTGTTAGGTTTTTAACTTAAATTGTCCTAATTAGTTTTAGACTAGGAAGAAATTAATTTCTTAGAGTAGGAATTAATTTTGAAATCAAATTCTAAAACTTTTCAAACAAGTTTACTTGTTTACAAAGTCTTAGAGGCCTATAAATATAAGGGTTTACAAGAGGGTAAAGTATGTCACAAGGTAACTTGGGTTTGCAAGCTTGAGTGGTGGGACTTTAGGAAAATACTTTTGTGAGTCTCTTATTTTTCTCTACGGTTTTCTAGAGGGTAGAGAGTGTAATTTTTCTAGTTTATATGAGAGATGAGATACAAAAATTGTGGGTTTGAGTGTTTCTAACTCAAAGAAAATTGTAATTTCTTGTATTGTGGTATTTATCTCATATAGTGAAAAATTTATTCTTCACCGTGGACGTAGAAATTCTAAGCCGAACCGTATAATTTTTATGTGCACTCTTATTTTCTATTTTTGTGGTTTATTGACTTAATTATTGATTGGTTTAGTTGGGTGGAATTTTTTTCCCAATAAGTGGTATCAGCTTCGGTTGGAAATCAATAATCGTGTCAAGTGATTCATCATTGTTTTTCACAATAGAAAAGTTTGATGGAAAAACCAGTTTTACTCTTTGGCAAACAAGGGTAAAAGATCTCTTAGTTCAACAAGGTTTAGCAAGAGTGTTGAAAGGAAAAAAGGAAAAAATATAAAACCAGAAAAATTAAAACGTGAAGAGTGGGAAGAGCTCGAATAAAGGTGTGCTAGTATAATACATCTTTGCATTAGAGATAACATTATAAATAATGATATTGAAGAGAATTCTATCGTAGAGATTTGGGATAAACTAGAAAAGATTTATTTGGCTAAGAGTTTGACCAACAAATTACATCTAAAGCGAAAGTTGTACAAGCTAAAGATGGTGGAGGGCAAAAAATTGGTGGAGCATATGAATGGATTCAATGGAATCTTAGATCAACTAAAAATGGTTGATGTTAAGATTGAGGAAGAAGATATGGCACTAATGCTTCTTTGCTCACTCCCTGACTTTTATGAGAATTTTTTTTATTCGCTCATTTCAGGAAAAGACACTTTGACTATGGATCTTACACAAGCGCATATGGTGTCCCTTCAAACTCGAAGGAAAGATAAAATTGAGGAGAAAGATGGTAAGGCATTGGCGGTTCAAGGTATGAGTTAGAAAGGGCGATCTTCTGGCAAGAATAGCTTTTGATAAACCAAAGTTAAAAATTTAAATAAAATTCAATGCTATAAATGTAAAGAGTTTGGTCACTTTAAAAAGGACTGTCTAAAGGGTAAGAAAAAGGATAAGAATATGACTTCTCTTGTATGGGAAGATGGAGAAACTTTTATCTAGGAGGATAAGGAATGTGTTGAGAATATGGTGGAGAGATTAAAAAGCTCTCCACGGAGTTAAATAGTCTTTTGACTGGGTTTCAGCTACACATGGTGTATTGGCTGTGGTTGAATCAAGGTGTACGTTCAAGAATTTGATTCGGATATATGTAGTGGGGTTATTAAGGCTAATGTAATTACATAATTTAAGTCAAGGTATAGATTTATTAGGTTTTTGATTTAAATTGTCCTAATTGGTTTTGGATTAGAAAGAAATTAATTTCTTAGAATAAGAATTAATTTTAGAATCAAATTCTAAAACTTCTCAAATAAGTTTACTTATTCACAAAGTTTTAGAGGCCTATAAATATAAAGGTTTACAAGAGGGCAAAGTGTGGCACAAGACAACTTGGGTTTGTAAGTTTGAGTAGTGAGACTTTGGGAAAATACTTTTGTGAGTCTCTTATTTTTCTCTATGGTTTTCTAGAGGGTGGGTGGAGAGTGTAACATTTCTAGTTTATATGAGAGGGAGATACAAAAATTATGGGTTTGAGTGTTTCCAAAGGGAATTGTAATTTCTTGTATTATGATGTTTATCTCATATAGTGAAAAAAATTTTCTTCTCCATGGACGTAGGCATTGTAAGCCAAACCACTTAATTTTTGTGTGCACTCTTATTTTCTATTTTTGTAGTTTATTGACTTGATTATTGATTGGTTTAGTTGGGTGGAATTTTTTTCCCAACACTTAGAACATAAAATATCATCAAAGGTTGATCATTGACTGTAAATCTTATCAGTACAAGAAATATTTCAATAAATGGAAGCAAACATCCAACCTATAATATAATAAGAACCACATTACTTTTATCACCCACAATGACTAATAGATCCTAACTTAGTACTAGCTTTCAATTTTTGTTGTATTTGTATAGTGTGAAACTATAAATTCTTAAAATACAACCATATTCATTGTATTCACTTATCCTGATTTAGCTTAATATTACTTCGTTAAAATTTTTTTAATTTGATATTGGAGAAAACTCGAATCCAAAATATATAGTTCCCCATAGCCACCATCACACGTTAAAGCCACAAGCAATATATGCCAATTACTTATCTGTTGTATTTACTAATCCTGATTTAGCTCAATATATATTACTTCATTAAAAATATTTTAATTTGATGTTGAAGAAAAATCGAATCCAAAATATATAGTTCCCCATGGCCACCATCACAGCTTAAAGCCACAAGCAATATATGCCAATTCCTTATCAATTTAAAGGCAAAAAAGTATTAGAGAAATAAAAATGATTTTAACTAACTTCATTAAATAGCTAAAGTAATAAACTGAACTACTAAAATTATTTAGGAAAAGCATGAAAAAATATGTTATGGTTCATCGCTTTTAGCATGAGGGACTTGTAGTTTTTTTTTTTTTTTTTTTTGCATTTAGGTGACCTGTTGTATATTATCGTGAGCACTTTAGTGACAAATTATATAACGCCGTTAAGTAATTATACATGGTAGATGACATGGCATCAACGTGGCAGATGATGTGGCATGGCATCTGCCACATCATATATCATGTAGGATTACTTATCAACGTTACTAACTTGTCACTAAAGTACCAATAATAATACACCATAGGTCACTTAAGTGTAAAAAAAAAAAAAAAGAACCACAAAATATTTGTCCGTAATTTTACTATATGTAATTTTATCACTTAATACTAATTTAAATTAATATTATATTTACTTAATATTAAAATAGCATTATATAATATTTGTTTTAAAAAATAAAATTATATTTATTTAATACTACTATTTAATAACAATATATCATTGAATTATATTTAACTAATACTAAATGAGCTTGTTCATGAACTCTCTAAACAAATTTATTCATAAACTGGTTCACAAATCTATTCACGAGCTTTTTAAATGAACTTGTTTACGAACCTATTCATAAACTTGTTAAACGAGCTTGTTCGCGAGCCTATTTGCGAGCATATTCACAAAACTTCCTAAACGAGCTTGTTCGCGAGCTTATTCAATAGCTGGCTTATGAACATATTAACAAGTTTGTTCACGAGCTTTGACAAGTCGAGCTTTATGATGTTTGGGCTCTATTCGTTCATTACACGAGCCTCAAAAATAAGTTTGAGCTCGGCTCGTTTAACTTAACAAATAAGATCGAATGAGCTTTTAACGAGCCGAGCTCCGAACAACTCGCTAGCTGCTCTATTCATTTACAGCCCTAATATTCAATACAACAAGGCAACAAATATTTCCATTTCAGCTCAAATTTATAATCTCTCAATTTGTAATTAATTGACTCTAACACCTATTTTTTAACATCTCTATCTTCATGAAGTTCGAAATATTTCTATAAAAACATAAAAATTCTAAAAACTGTAGAAAACATGAAGGTTAAAAAAATCAAATCTGATTAAATAAAACAAAAGTAAATTGCACTATAACATACTAGAGTCAATTCTATAAGTTTTTTCTTTAATGTAGAAGGCACTTGTCTCTAATCAGGCACCCAAATCGGACAAAGAGTCTTCTACTTTTTGATAATAATGCAATGCCATTCACTCAAAATTCCTCCTCCCTTTTTAATCATTTAGATAAAATCATTAAATTTAGTGATGAATCTATGTCCAATAGATAAAATATAAACATCCTTGGCACACATTATACATCTTCTCTTTATACTTGGCCATTATTATCTAATCAAAGAAGATAAATATTAGTTTTATTTTGAAAATATGTTATAATATTAAAACATTATATAGAACATTGCCTTGTATAAGCACATCAGTATATGCAATATTACTTGCACTACTAGTATTTTCAATAGTAAAAGAAGTAGATTGACTACTTGAAGAGGCAACTATACATATGTAAAATTTGTATTAAATCTAGAATAGAATATTATATCTAAATAAAGCATCAAAAAACTATGTAGTAAATCAGATTTGAATAAAACATAAAAAAACTCATATATTAAATCTAAAGAAGCATCATAATTAAGACTTAGAGTGAATTAAAATATTAAATTTGAATAGAACAATATGAAATAGCCATATAGTTAAAATCAATTAGTAACAATAAACACAATATATTAACTTTTACATCAAACTTGAATAAAATATCAATAACTAAAAAACCAACTTAAATCCTAAAATCCAATTACAAGAATTACAAATCAGATCGATAAAGTATCATGTTTTGCATTGTTTGCTTGAACCCGACTTATGCATTTAGGTATTTCAACAGTTAAAATATCTTAAAGTATACATTATGTGTAAGTTCCATCATCATCAATTGACTATTTTACACCTATATCATAAATATCTTTTCGCTTTATCTTGATTATATGACACCATTCATTATCTTGGGAGTCTTGAATATAGAATACTTACTTGGCTTAAGATGCAAAAATAAAAAGATCATCTTTCAATAAGCATTTGGTGTGTACTAATATAGAGAAGTTCACTAAAATAAATCTATTTAAGTCTTGCTTTAGCCCCCTTAGGTGAGTTAATATCCACCCAATCATATTAAAATAAAACCATTAAAGATCCTATAATAATCTAACTCTAAAATATCAGTGAGTACAACATAATAATGTTTCCCATTTACCTTTATCACAACTCCATAATTTTGAGGTTTCTAAACTTATCACAATCTCCCATGTGAAATTTAAATCCATTGATAATAAAAACCTTAAATCTTCTAATAATATGAAAAAGGTCCTCGTGAAATATCTTTTATGTCTTCTAAACAATTTTCAGTTATTAATTTTGGGACCTAAAATATACGAAAAATAATATGTTAGAACCTTGCAAATACTATGCAAATGTATGGTAGTATAAATATTTCATTATTGTTAACCATGACATGTTTTGAAAGCCACTCCAAAAATTTTTCAATATGCCACCTTTGCTCAACTCTTGATTTTGATCTATTTGGTTGATACATTCAATATTGAGCAACTAGAAATTTGCTGCTCTAATATTAAGAAATCAGCATGGAAGAAAATAATATAAAACTACAATTTAAAAGTGTGATAAAAGATTATAATTATACTATCTTACGATAGCATAAAATTTAATCCGAATGAAGTAGTATATAACAATGTGCTTGTACCAATGGCATCTCATCGAGAGTAATAATATCAACCTTTCCCAAAATTCTCCCACAAGTTGAGAACATATAATCCTTTTAATCATCAATATCATCAAAATATACGCTTCTGCAATTGAGTCCTCTGATTGGGCTCTATTATGTATATAGGACTTTTTCCACCCTAAATCCCTAACATCATAAAAGTATGTAAGATAAATAAACTATTACAATATGCAAGGTGAATGAACAATTAACTATACTGAAAGAATGATATTTTACCTTTTAAATGGAAATATCCATTGATATTGAACTAGCCCACCAAGTTTAGCTTCTAAAGCTAAGTGAATAACCAAGTGAACCATAATGCTAAAAAGCCAAAAGGAAATATCTTTTCTAACTTACAAAGTGTTAGTGCCACATGTGATTCTAAATTGTCAAGATCATTAGGATTTAAAGTCTTTAAGCACAATAACTTGAAAAAGAATTACAATTTAGACATAATTGTGATAACATGATTAGACATAGAAGCTCTTAATACTATTAGAAGAATATCTTAGATTAATATATAAGCATTTTGACTCTTAATATTTAAGATTTAATTTTTTTATCCTTTGAGTTTACACATATATATTAAATGCATAACCATCAGGAACCTTTAGTTTTTCAACACTATTAGAAAAAACTCCTTCTTTTTAGAGACATAACATATGAAGCTAAGGGCAAGTGATAGATGTTATCTGAATACATCACAGGATGAAGCTCATGCCTTATATCCATATCTTTTAAGTCAAGATGAGCTTTCATATTGTTTTTACCTTTTCTTTCAATGTTCAATAAGGTGCTAAATAATTATCAGAAATATTAATATGAATTACATCCAAATTATGATGAAGAAAATTATACTTCCAATATAGAAGATCAAAGAAAATGATTTTATTCTTCTATAGACAGTGCCTTAAATTTCTAACCTCATCCACTTTAATTGCTTCTTCAATGAATTCATTTAAATTTTTAAAAACTCCATCAATTTCTTTTAATAAGCATTCACTTATGGTACCGCCCATATGATCACTTATTCTCTTTTTCTTTGAATTTAATGTTTTTCTATAAGTATGATTAATACTTTGTAATTGCCTTAACACATCAACTCCAAAAGGTAGAACTAGAGTACAACGTAATTCATTAGTCCTATTAAATTGATCTTTTTGGAATTGAAAAGGATAATTTGTCTCTAACCATCTACAATGCCCTATATAACAAAACTTTACTCTATTGTATAGTCACTAAGATTTAGTTGACTCTTCACAATAAGCGTAAGCCGTATGACCTTTAGTACTCTAACTAGATTAATTAGCATAAGTAAGAAAATCATTAATAGTCTATAAGAGGGCTACCTTCAATTTGAAAGTTTCTTCAGTAAAAGTATCATATACATCAACCCTTTCCTAAAAATGTTTCAATTCTGCAATTAAAGGTTGTAAAAAAATATCAATGTCATTTACAAGGTCTTTTTCTCCCGGGATAACCATTGATAAAATAATTGACGGCTAGTTCATACAAGCCCATGGTTCCAAATTATAAGGAATCAACATAGTAGGCCATGTGTTGTATGTGGTACTTATTATTAAAAAAGGATTAAATCCATCACTGGCTAATCCAAGCCTTATACTATGAAAATCAGAGGCAAACTTGAGATATTGAGAATTAAATGCTTTCCATGCTAACACATTAGTTATATGTCTTAACATTCCATCTTTTATATGATCTTCGTCATGCCATCTCATAGAGAAAGAATTCTTCAGTGACATGTAAAGCCTTTTTAGTCTGTGTATGAGAGTGTTGATGTTAGCGCATCAACTCGACATTAATTTATTTTTTATCCTTTTTTATTTTTATAGAAAAATAGAGGGACAGTAAGGGGAGTACTAGAAGAACACCTAAGGATGGCTAAAAAGCACTTACAACCTTAGAACCCAACCAGAAAAAAAGGAGTCGCCACTTGGTATCACTTGAGAAATTGTCCAATTAAGGACTAGATAAACTTGATCCCTTACTTGGAACTAAATTCACCCATGGATAAGATATTAGGGTTTGGATATCATGTTAGTAGGAGCAAACTTATATAACACAAGGCATCTCCATATCACCTAGATGTTGAGCATTGTCGGCCCTATTATGTTGATATAGAGCTTATTTAGAATATGTACCATTATGAGCCAACCATTATATACAAATGCAATCATAATATATATATACATATAAGCATATAGTAATAGTTATATAAAATGCATGAACATAGCACACTATGATGTATATAGTATAACATGGTAAAAATGCATGAGGATGGCAAAATGCAAGCAATATGGTAAGGATACACATATGGTCATACCATTATTCTTCCAACAAGCATGGCATTAATATAGTACATAAAGCATGATATAATAACAAGGCAACACATATGTCCACCAATAGCATAAATCATATCATCACATTATTTAATTACACAAAACATAATAATACAATATATATGCATGGTCATGGCATAATAATACAATATATATGCATGGTCATGGTGTCACATCCGTATACTAAGTGCATATGCATCCATCATGTATTGCATTTTCATATAAATATATTAATTAAATTAAAATATGATAAACATATATAGGTATAGTTATAGAGGGACTCATTTGAAAAGAATGTTTGGTTTAGAATGAAATAATTAAAGGCTGGAGGATTAATAGGTAATATCAACATTTCATTAAAGGCCTAAATGGTTATTTTTTATTTTAGCCTATCCAAATTATGTCTAGAAGCCTCTCCTAGTTCATGTTCTTAGTGTATATGCCTATATGTTTAGAAAAGAAAAGAGAGACAAACACATACACTTAGAAAAGAGAAAATAAAATAAGAAGCATTCTTAAACTCTACTTATTAGAGCTGGTTTTCTAAGAGGAGTTTGAAGGTTTAAAATCTTTTTCAAGCAATAATCATTATTCTTAAAGGCTGTAGTGATTCATTTAATAAGTAATTTATATGTTTTGGTTAGTTTGATTTAGGGTTTATAAGCAGCAGATTTTTGGGTTTTGAGTTCTTCAAATTTTATTTTTTATTTTTTTTTATCATATCTTAAGCTAGAAAGCTCCAAATTAAGTACACTTTACTTCTGGTAAAATTCTAAAGAGTCTTCTATAACTTTATAGTTTTGAGTTTGAGTTGATTCTATATGTAGTATAGTTAAATAAAGTTGTACTTTTCATTGCTTATTCTGTTAAGATAGGTTGAACTAGTTAAATTTAGTTATTCATATCTCCCTCTGTAGTTGTTCAATTGAAGAAAAACTTTAACATTATAAACTAGATACATATATCTAAGAGTGTGTAAAATTTGAGAGTTAAATTTCTTGTCTATAATTCCCATCAATTTCTTGAAGTTCACTCTGAAATCTGTCCCTTTAGAATAATTAAACTAGTTTTGTAGAATTGAGTATGTTAGCATATTTTTGCATATCTCTTGGAGGCTATATAATTAGGTCAGTATATAGACTTATTATATTGATGATTTGTAAATAGAATTGTATATTTTATGTCACACTTGTCCCCATCAGTATCCATATTATAAAGTCACTCACTTGACCTACCTAACTTGAGTACGGGTATGGCCGAGTATTACTTCTATCTTGTCTATTAACTAGTTATCTCTTATAACTTAGACATATAAATATAATATACTCCACTAGTACATGTTATAAGATAACTATTCCAAAATTCTCCTTCTCTATTATATATAAATTTCACATTACAAGCTATTAAATATAAACTAATCAAACCTATAATATAACTATTACTAAATATTCTAACAAAGCAATACTCTTGAGGTTCTCTATTACACCTACTTCACCTACTATACACAAAACTATCTTCCAGACAGCTACTCACAATAACCTGTTATTATGAAAAATTTTATAAAAAGGAGCGGTGAGTATTTTCGAGAGAAAATACTTGGTGAGTGAATAGAATATCAAGAAATGAAATAATTCAATAAATCTCGATATTGTTAAGAAAGTCGATAACTCAATAGAAGAAAGCTCAAGAACACAATTTGGAATGAGATCATAGATAATAATAATATTGGTATTTTAAATAACATATATTAGCATTTATTTTATGTGTATATTTAATTTAATAAAATTTGCTTACAATTTACCGACACTATCTCACTGTCACCCGTCAAGATTTTCTTTGCTTTATGTAATACAATAGAGGCTTAAACATTAATTTTAATAAAATAACTCACTGCAACATAGTCTCATAGCTTCACAAAATAGTTCATCATAAGAGCATTATCAAAGTAAACTATACACATGTAACAATGATATCGGATATAGTGTGGACCATTACTACATCGAAAGCAATATAATAAAGTCGTTATGCATACGACGATTTATGTGTGATCAGCATTTAAGCTAATAGTAACTCAAATGCCAAATCCTAAATAATATATGTATCCAACCTTAGGTAACAACTATACATATACCTCAGAAATGGTCTTACATATACAAGATAGAATATACACTAGCCTTAGGCATCGGCTATACACACTTATCAATCCCGCCATGTCCCAGACATGGACTTATATATATAAGGTAGAATGTGTACCCGGCCCCAGACATCGGCTATACACATTTACCAAGCCCGCCATGTCCCAGACATAGACTTACATCTATAAGGTATAATGTGCACTCGGCCCCAGGCAATAGCTATACACACTTACTAACCCCGCCATGTCCGAGACATGGACTTACTAACTCTTAGTGCTATATGTGCTTATTTTCATATCATTCTTGTAAAAGTTCACGCGTATTCATGTATCATTTTTTTCTCATGCCTTTCTTTTTACATCCGTTTCCCGTAATGTTCTTCAATTATAACTTTTGTAAATCATCAATGTCATTCTCATTTGAAAATTCTTATTGTAAATTTCGAAAAGCATTCTTATAATTAGTTTAATTAGAACATTTCATATCTTTAGTGTTTATGTTGGAGACTTAAATAAATTTTCATATTCACTTAGAATTTAGTTGTTGTAGCATTCTCGCTTTAACTTCTATACTTCTTAAGTTATGAAATCATTTTTGCAAATTGATAAAGCTTGTATATACACATATACATACCTTGAACTTAACTATATATATTTTACTAAAAATAAGTCTCATTCACTCCCTTTTTGGTTGTATTTAAAGAATTAAGTATTCATACATATGTATACATATTTTTGGTTGAAGTTATATTGTCGTTTTTGAAGTTTTAGCTTTCCGGTCACTGGCTCAAGGCACATAGGTGCCTCCTCAGCACTAAGGCATCACCTCAGTGGCACTGAGTGCCTTTTCTATGCTAAGGCATCATCTAAGTGACCCGCAAGGGAACCTTGCAGTGTTCCAGACTCTATTTTGCTTTGTTTTTGAAGCTTTTTTTCATTCTAATTTATTCCAGAGCTTTATATCTCAATTTCAGAGGGTTAAACATCTTTTCTAAACTTGTTTAACTTACATATGTAATTTCTAAACCAAGACTTACCAAATTCATTCATAATTAATTAAATTTTAAGAAATTAAGAATAGAATTCATGATAACTAAATTTCAAAGCTTATAGAAGAGTAATTTAGTGACTTTTAATACCAAGATAGAGATTGGAATTATAAAAAAAATTCATCCAAATTCAAACAATTCCATCATTAAAAATTTCAAAGGTTCTACACTTAATCTTAACATAATTTATAAACTTTAACTTGAACAAATACTTAATAATTTTTTATAATTTGTTATTCTCAAGTAAAGAAATTAATAAGTAGCTCATATAACAATTCTAACAAATCTAAAATAATTATTATTGATCAAATATTAATGAATCCAAACTATAATTATTCAAAAATAAAATTTAAAATTTATAAGAGAAGAAATATAGAAATTCACTCACAAATTTTTACTATCCAAAACATCAAAAATCTCTTGATTAATTGCCTTCACCCAATTAATTTCCATTCAAGCCAAAACTCCTAACTTTTTACTTTTCTTTTTCACTTCTTCTTCCTTCTTTAAATGTTTCTTTTTCTTTTTTTTTTTCTCTCTACATCAATTTTTTTTTAATTTCTTATCACTATAGAAAATCCCTTTTCCCAAGCTTAAATTTTATTATTATTATTATTATTATTATTATTATTATTATTATTATTATTATTATTATTGTAGCAAATCCCTTATATATATATATATATATATAGTCCTTAAACTTCTCACTCCTTCCTTTTTAGTCATTTCTTAATTTTTTTTAGTTTAATTGAATCTTATCCTTCTATCAATTTAGTCCTTAAATTGATTTATTCTTCACCAATTTAAAATTAAATATTATTAATTAATCATACCGACTTATTATCTCGAGGTCATACATGTTACATTTTAGGTATTGCAAAGGGCACGAAAAATGTTGGTGCTAAATAAGCAACTTGTGAAGCTAGTTGGTTATGTTTATAAGCTATTTTGGTGAGTTGATAACAAGCCTTTATGAAATTAATTTTATCAATCTAAAATTTTTATTATCAAACCTGAAGTATAAGCTTTTATTTGATGCTTTTGATATTATTAAGTTTCAGATTTGAGCATAATTGAAAATGTATTCAATTAGTATTACAAGTTGAGTTTGAATTTGTTAAAAGTAGGCTACTTGTATTGTATTTTATAAATAATAGTTTTATGATGTGAAAATGTGATATTTCAGCCTTCAAAATACTTGATTATATTGGTTTATAATGTTAATTACTAATTCTAATTTTAACTTTAAAAGTACAAGTTTGAGAAGCCTTATATTTGTTATTAATTATCATTTACATCTTATTATTATAGGGCAGTTTTGCTATAGTTTTTATTTTAATGTGAAATGAATATTCTCTAATGCCTTTAAGCAAGTATTTTAGCAAGAGAAATGTTCTTTATCTCCATGAAATACCTCTATGTGATGAATGTGTTACGATTGAGATATGCACATATGATTTGGTTGTGGTTGTTAGTGCGCACTTGATATCAGGACACTTGATTACAGGCTGTTAAAGGGAGAAGTGTCAGATCGTTCTAATGTTGTAGAAGGGTTAGCCTTCAAGTGTGGCCAAAGTGAGTTTGTGATTGATAACTAGGGTGTAATTAGTGAGGTTACAACCTTAGAGATAATGTTTGCTACAGGGATGGTTAATGATGTTGACTTGGTTTTGATATGGTTTAAGCATGATTGGATTTCCAATTGGTATTATTTACTTACATGTGTTTGATGAAGCTTTTGACAATATTTTAAGGATAATTATTTAATCAGTATATTGCCCCAAAATACCTCAAGAATCGCTCTTTCAATTTTGGCCAAGACATGGTAGTTATATAGGCTATATAGACAGGCCCGTGCTGCTACTTGAACTGATAGTCTATAATCAAAATCCTCTAATAATCTGTGTGCTTGTCCTGGTCTGTAACTTTATTATGTTAATGAAGTCTAATACATTTTCTATGCCATTAAAATAGACTCTGCCAATCCTAGAGTACAAGAGTGTAGTATCAGCATCTGACATTTCCTGATTTCTTTGTTGAAGCATCTGTTGAACTAATGGCATAGTTTGATTAAGTGCAGCTAAGACCTAGTTAATTATTGCCATTCTAGGTGTAAATATTATAGGATATACTTCTGGAGCTACTTGCTCAGCTTGTGGCTACTGCTCTTGGCCGCAGGTGGGGCAGGGGGTAGATTTGCAGCTTCATCCTGAAAGGATTATTCATCACCGTTACATGATGCTTCTACAATAGAAATAGTTCATGTTCATCTCATTTTGAAAAGAAACAAGAAAGTGGAATTTAGGACACAACAAAAATCCTAACGCACAAGCAGAGTTCTAGAAGCAATGATAATAACAAGTAACAATTATCAACCTCATTACTATAGTAGCATCAAGAAAAGACAAACACTAATGATTATAAAAGAAGAATTTAAACCTAGAGCTTTGATACCAACTTTGTCATGATCCAAACCTAGGGGTAGTGACCGGCACTAGGGAATGAAAAATCTATATGCTTCCATAATCTGTAGTAAGCTTTTTAAGAATTTCTTGCTTAAAATTTACTTAACACACAAACTCCTAACAAAAATCCGGCAGAGTTCCCCTATACTGGGTTAGAACCAAAACCTATAAATGATAGAAATAACACTCCCAATATATGTTTCCAAACATAACTACTGTATTTATAAATATTATTCATCCTAAATCTAAATTCACCACATTATATGCTACAATCCTAATAAAATCTATAAGTATATATCATATGAATACAAATATGATATTATAACTACTGTGGTATCTAGAGTATTAATGTATATTGACAACATTAAAAAAAAACCTATATAATATAGTCGGAGAAGAATGGAACCGGCGTGGTAGAAAGTGGCTATGAATCTAACTCTCAAAATCCTAAAAAATAATAAGGGGAGTCAGACCTCACTAAGTGAATTAATATTATAAAATGCATGCTGGTTTTAAAATGCTTATTTAAACCTTGAATAATCATTTAAATATTAAAATCCTTAAGTAATACATTATAAAATTCATTTAATCAAATAAATCATTTATTTATTAAAATCTCCATTATTTCTTTAAAACTATAAAATACATTCATTAAAATATCTATTATTTCATAAATTTTATATTAAATCCAACAACAGATGTAATCAAGATATTTCGATGGAAAACAATGGTAAAACCCTGAACCTCAAGGCTATTAATCTTTCGGCTCACTTGTATCCAAGTGACTATCGATCCCCGAAATTAAGTTCGACCAGGGCCCAACCGCAGTTGATCAATTAATCCAATATTGTCCTGAGAGAATAAACTCGACTAGGGTCAAATCTCAAATCCTGCTCTGAGAGAACAAGCTCCACAGGG
Organism: Macaranga tanarius; assembly: GCA_949673435.1. Classification (NCBI taxonomy): domain Eukaryota; kingdom Viridiplantae; phylum Streptophyta; class Magnoliopsida; order Malpighiales; family Euphorbiaceae; genus Macaranga; species Macaranga tanarius. Next base: position 6,586 of record CATIWO010066729.1, on the reverse strand, counting down.
TCACATAACAAATCCTACCCCAAGAGTACAAGCTCATTTAGGGTCACATCATATCACAAGTACATACCTGACTCCAAGATCAAACTAGTGCGCATATGATCCCGTTGACACCTACCAAGTAGCCCATTATATCAGTATCTCCAAAATATTTATATAATCAATATAATAAAACTAAAAACAATTCTATAAAATTGTATTAATAATTTAACAATTAAATCATGTTGCTTTATTTAAAACATGTATGTTATCCAAGATTACCATAATGATATTTTTATCATCATAATAAATAAATATTTAAAGTATAAAGTCATATTTCTTCTCAAATTTAATTAATTCTATAATGCATGCAATTTCAACAAACATTCTATAATATTAACTCACATGTGGAGCATGTTGGCTAATATATCCTCGTCTGTCTATGATCTACTGCTCCTGCTCCAAAACTCTTTAAAGTAAGAAATATTCATTTAATATATAAATAACCAATAAAATAATAACAATTCCATAAAATTTTAGAAAATTACTAAAAATTAAAGAATTAACAAAATTGGCTTAAAAATGCCCTAATTATAAAATTTGAGGCTAAGGAATTAGTTTCGGCTAGTTAAATTAATTTAAACAAAAATATAATAATTTCCACCAAAACCAATTCAAAATTTTTATCTCATTATTTGCAAGGGATTTGGCTTTGCTCTAGTTATGAAAATTAATCTTCATAATTTATACTATTTATTAAAAATTAAAATCAAAATTTTTTGGGTTAGTCACTGTTTCTCGCTGCCAATAGGTGGGACCCACCGAATTTTCTCGTCGAAAAACGTCATCAACTCAAAACAATTATACTAACATGTTCACAACATTATGTAGAAGCCAAATATACCTTCAAACACTTTAAACAATGACCATATTAATAGATCGAGCGAGAAATAGAAATTTGCTGATTAAATTTCAATGAGAGCTAAAACGATGACACCCGGAGACAGTAAGGAATTCACTGGTGGTGGTGATTGTGGCTGTGGCGGTCTGTCGTTAGAAGTGGTTGTCCGGTGGTGAAAGTAGCGGCTGTAATTTCCAAGCTTATTTTAATCAAATTAGAACCATTTTTTATGAAATAAAAATTCACTTAGAGGACATCGAGGAGAAGTTGTTGTTAAAATTTTGTGGCGATAGGAGGTCGTTTGGCCAGTGAACGAAGAAGAGAAAAGTGATAGGTGTTACAGTGCATATTAGAGAGTTCAGGGCCTTTTTCTGCTATTCTGCATATGACAGCCTTATATCTGGATATAAAAATTATTGATTTGATACTTGTATTTCTATAAAATTTCCAAATTGGTCCTTTCACTTTATATTTTTCACTCGTGGCATCTTGTTCCTTCTTTTTCTAAATGTATAATGATAATGATAATAATAATAATAAATATCAGGTTATTACATGTAATAATTTCATCGTTGATTAGGATGGAAACATACTAGATGAAGACTAAAGATTTTATGACGGATAATAAACTATTGCTAATCCGTCATTAAATTAATGACAAATATATTGGTATGTCGTTAATTTCCTTAGTGACTCCATTTTTCGGAATGGATTCAAGTTTGTCGTTAATCCGTCGCTAATTGACATTAGTAACAATTGACATTAGTAACGAAGTAACTACCAACTATACTATCGCTAATCCCTTTGTTTTTGTAGTGCTAAATCATGAGAAATATTTGCAAAAGGTAATTTCATCCATTGGTTTTAATATTGAGAGTTATAGAGTTGTCAAGGGAGATCCAGAGGTAGGGAGCCATAAAGCAGGAGAGAGAAAGTGAAAAATGATGTTGTTAGATAACGAAAAGGAGAAGGAAGAGGAAAGATCAATGAAATATGGCTCATCATAGCATTGGCTCTATTTTCATTATTTGTATGAATAGTGGCAGAACCAGGATTTTAGAATAGGGGGGCAAAGTTTTAAATTTTTTTCTCAAATAAAAAACCATACATACACATAGATGAAAGTTCATTTTATAAGAATTGGGGGATATTAAAACCAAAGAAAAAAAAAGTATTATTGTGGTGTTGACAAGTGGCACTTTTATATCATTTTATTTTGACATGTGGCATCACAAAAATTAATATTTTTATTTTTATCTTTTTAAAATTTATTTATTATTGGGTAGAGATTTTTGAACTTCTTCTATTATAATTATACTCCATTTTAACTTAATTTATAACATAAATGACTTAATTATTCTTAATTCAAAAGAATTATATTTTATTATTTGATTAAAATATGTAAAATTCACATTTCATAATAATTAATATTAACATAAAAAATTATTTAATTGTTCATACATGAGAAAAATCTAATAACTTTAATATAAATAATTTACTATGATTTAATAGTTTTTACAATATAATCACTAAGAACTATTTACAATTTTTTAATTTGTCTTGTTATTTTATTTTATTATTAAATTATATTGATAAAATGTTGTTAAAATTATTTATATTTATTTATAATTTAGTTATGCAATATATAAGCTTTTAAATTGTTTAATTGTATTAATATTTTAAGTATCTATACAATATATTTACTATTTATTAAAAAATTTTTGATAGTCTGTTTAATTTTAGTTTTTTTGTTCAGTTCTATTTTAGAATAAAATAATATCATATAGTATTAAAAATATTATATTTGTAGAAAATTAATGTAAATAAAATAATTAAAAGGATCACTTTATAAAAATTAATTAAATTAATAGAAATATAATTTTTTTTAATAGAGGATAATAAGGCCATTATTTATATCATGAAAATCAATGTAGAGTGCTGCAAAATCTCTACTCCTTCATTGTTTATTAAATAATGATATAAATTATTCAATTATTCACGTACGTCATTAAATATGTTATGCTAAGTTTTATTTTATCAAATTAAAAGATTTTGAATTTCAATATATTTAATTTAAATTATTATAGAATATGTGTGAGACCCGCAACACGTGGCCTCAAACAAACTATACACATACTTAAATTATATAATCCATAATAGTATAAATACCTATTTATAGATACCATGCACATTCATTATTTAAGAATTTATCATTTCTTTCAAACAAGAAAAACAATTAACAAATTATATGTATTTGATGTGTGGCCATATATAGGAGCTATAGAGAGCAAGAAAGACATAAACAACTAGAAGAACTCTCACTTATTAAGGTGGAAAGTATTTTGGTAAGTAATTAATTATATGATGCATATATTAACTTGTTTTATATGTCATGAATTTAATAGTAAATATATACTTACTTGGATAATTAAGTAAGTTATATGAATCATTATATATGTTAAAAGGGTTAGATTATGATTTATTTTATTGATAATAGAAGCTAATAATATTATGAATATATGTTAAGCTTTTAAATAATTGAATATATATATATATAAATAAAATACGTTGTGAAAATATGAATTGGAAGGATAGTGATTTTGGTGTTTCTTTGGAAAATTAATTTTTGTATGTACGAGATTGGTATGGAGATATATTATAAATAAAAGAGTTTTGAATGAATTTGTGACTAAAAAAATAAGTGGATGATTATATATTCATATAGTGAGATGTGTGACTGGATATGCTATGGATAATATTATGAGTAATATTATTATATTTTGATGAGAATTGGTGTGAAATGATTGTATTGTGATTGTGGAGTTATTGATTATGGTGAAGCAATATCTATTGTGAATAATGTTTGAGAATATGACAATGTGTGATTATGTTATACTATGTTGTGTGGTACCACACACATGATTGTGTAACTATTGTTAGAAATGATAATGTGAAGAATTTGTGTAAGATACATGTGATAATGGAGACTGAGCCTGGTGGATAGCCTCCATTGGTTGTGAATTGAAAAGTGTGAAATTGAACGAACTGTGATAATGTGAGATAGTGGAGACTGAGCCGTGCGGATAGCTTTCACTGATTGTGAGATATGGGCAAGCTGGGCCAGACGGATAGCTACATATAATTGATATGAGAAAATGAGATCTGAGACTGAGCCGGGTGAATAGTCTCAGTATGTGGCCACTTATGAAATTATGATTGTGATGAATAAGCCAAATTGGCTAAGTGTGAGGCAATTATACGAGAATGGTTCCGGCCGGATACTAAACAATAAGATTGAGATGTGAAAGTGTGAATTCTTATATTTATGTGAATTATTGCGAGATGCTATCCCTATTGTTGAGATGAATGCAAACATTAAATAAAGTATTGGGATTTGAGATTCATGTAATGTGTATTCAATTGCTTATTGATTATATTTATACTCTTCTAGTATGGAATTGATGATTGTGGGTGTTAGAGACGATGAATTACAAATGCACATATTTGGCTATAGATACAATCTTTTATATGTGAGTTAATTGTGAATACTAGATGTATCATAAAAGGTAACGATACGAATAACAAATGATATGTTGATATAGATATACTTTGAACTTGTGTTTGTGAATGAGATTTATTATATGAAAGAGCTATTGAGACTATGAAAGTACGTATATAAACATTTGAAACTTGTGATTAATTGAGTACCATACAATTGTGAATGAATTGATAATGTTAAGTATGCCTTTGAAGTGTCTTTGAGTTGCTTTGAGCCTCATTTGAGTGTGAAAAAGTTCACATAGCTTTGAGAAGGTTAAAAAGGGAGTTTTGGCAAGGTTAGGGTTGCTCACGGACTGCTCACGACCGTGAGGAAGCACCTGTAATCAAACCAGGCAAGTTTGAATAGTAATTATGGAAATTAGATCACCCTCACGGTCTTGCTCACGACCGTGAGGAGCCCCTCATGATCGTGAGGTAGCCCATAAGGAGCCCTGTCCCCTCTTCGATCAGTCTTTTCCTCGATTATAAAATGGCTATGAAGTCTTATGGTAATTATGTCCTTTAAGCTTTTGATTATAATACACTCCTAATATTTAGAAAAACTTTAATGATAGAGTGTTAAATGCTATAAAGGATGTTGAACTTAGTTGATGTTAAATAAGAAAGTAAGAGGCCTTTGGGAGACTATTCTTATATAAGGTACTTATGGTTCATTTAATTGTTGATATGTACTAAAAAGATTGATGTGAGAATTAAGAATAAGTAAAGGATGAGTTCTATTATAAGTTGATGAATTAAGGCTTGATTAGTTAAACTTATTATTGAGAATAATGATACGAACAAGGTACTATAATGCCATAACTTATAACCCGATACTTAATTGCTTACACTTAATTAGTTCTTGAGAGGTTATATAAGTGTAATATATTAGTGATTATTTATTGAGTAGCAAGCTCACCCCTTTGCATCCTAATTTTTTAGGTTGAACACTAGTTATATCAAAGTTGCATACAATAGAGTTCAGAAGGGCCAGTTGTGAGTCCAATGCATAAATGCTTGTAACTTTGTCTTAAATTAAGTTTAATGGTTGTGTTTTATAAATATTAATATGTGATAATAAACTTTAATACTTTAGAACATAATGTTGAGATGTGCTAATGAATGTTGTATATTTTGGTGTGTATATTGTATTATAGTGTTAATTGTGAGAAAAGTTTTAATTATGCCACGTGTACAAGTGATTAATCGGAGTGTTACAATTGAATGCACCTAGAATGGGAAGAGTTGGAAGATCCCCTATTACTACTAGAGCTACCGATGTAAGAAGCGAAGCTAGTAGAGCTCCACTGGCTCAGAAGAGGCCTATGGGACAAGCCAATGTAGCAGAGAATGTTCAACAAGTAAAGATTTATGTAGTGACTGAGAAGGATATCGAGAATGCACCAGATATGATTAAAGGTACAACTCTTATTTGTAATAAATTAGCTTGTATGTTAATTGATCCTGGTGCAACATTCTCGTTCATATCGTCTACTTTTGTCCTACAAAATAAACTTGGGTTATCTGATATAGATGAACCTGTAATGGTTAGTATGCTTATGGGAGTAAATGTGATTTGTGATAAAGTCATTAGGAATATTATGATAAAAATAGGTGATGATAAGATAGAATGAGATTTTATGCCTTTACCTTTTAGCGATTTTGATGCTATATTAGGTATGGATGGGCTGATTTGCTATAAAGTGAATGTAGATTGCTTTGAGAGGCGAGTAGTATTTGAAAAAGAGGATGGTGGAAAAATTCATTATGAGATCCGCAACACGTGGCCTCAAACTCATTATAACACGTGTTCCAATTAGAAAGAAAATAAAATTCTTTCAAGAACACAACTACATGCCATGCACCTTCATATACATCACAACAACCATATAAGTATGCAATGCACAATAATAAACCCAACCAAAAAACACATACCTATTCAAATGTGGCTTAAAACCAATGGAGTATAAACCTTTATATCAATGTATAAAAACCAAGTTATAAAATTCATTTCCAAACCATTAATACTCTTTATTATGAGTCTAATTTAATATGCAACTTGAATCACTCCATTTGAAAATGTACAAAATAAGTTATAAGGTTTTGAATACTTAAAGGTCATATATGGAAATTTCAAAATAAAGTGAGCAATAAAATGTATGATCCTTT
>CATIWO010066725.1:0-22537 GCA_949673435.1 Macaranga tanarius | reverse complement strand
CCAAAAATCAACAATAAAATTATTAAATTAAGAATTACAGTCAGACAGCAAGAATTACAACACCGACCCAACTCGGCCTAAACCTTCTGAGATTTTTAATTCACAATCTAGGGAGAATTTAATAAAATCATCTAAACAAACATTGATCCTCATCATTTATAGAATTTATTAAAAATATAATTACTCCCTGACAGTCACCGGAATATTCTGTCACCGTCGCCAGAATATTCCACCGGCGTCAGAAAAATATGCAACTTACATTAATAGAAAGCTCTCATCTCCTACAACATTCTTTCCAACTACACCTAAGTCTAATTCTTACTCAAAACTACCGAATCGAAGCTTAAACATCAAAAGCTTTAAAAACCATTTACCTCCAATAGAGGTGGCTGCCGGTGCCGATCAACAACAAAGGTGGAGGAAGAACGTTACCCAGAAGTCAGGGAATGGAAAAGTAGCAGCACTAGTGGCCACCGATGACAGTAGAGGTGGCTACACTTCTCCTCTTTCTTGCTAGCTTTAATGGAAATGGAGGAAGAAGGAAGAAGAAGAAGAATTTGCTAGTAGCTGGTGGATGATGGGAAGGAGGAGCTACTGTGATGATGATAATCACAGCAGTTGGTGATGGTGGCTGGAGAGTGAGTCGACAGAAGCATGAGGAAGAGGAAGAAGAAAAATAAATAAGAAGAGAAAAAATAAAAGACACTAGAAGAAGAATAAAGAAATAAAATAAAATGAGTGGAAAAATACCAACTTAGTCCTTCCTTTCAATTTTTATAAAACGAATCCCAACATTTATATGGGTTAATTTCTAAAACAACATATAGTTGTTAGCACTTAAATGCGTTAATCTCTAAAACCACATATAACTGCTAGCACTTAAATGAGTTAATCTCTAAAACTAGAATTTACACTGAAACCCGACGGTGGGTTATAGTGATAAAACTGGTAGCCATAATTTATATTTTAACCCAACATTGGGTTAAAGAGATTTTTGCTGGTAATCACACTTTATACTAAAACCCGACATTGGGTTAATGCATAATTATATGACAACAAGGAGGAATTAATTATAATAATGCTTATAAAAATTCGGGTTGTTATAATCCTGTACTGTACTCTATATATACACGTTAAGGAAAAAAAAAACCTTTTAGGCTTAATACATACCCAGGCCCTTGAACTTACCACGATTTTTTACTTTGACACCTATACTTACATTTTTGCCATTTAAACCACTCAACTCATCAAATACACATTTTTAAACCACTCTTTGCACATTTTGAAACAATAGAAGCGCGTGATATTTACTTGCACTGACAATATTGACACGTAATAACTAACGGTTAGTGAAAATTGCCAGTGCAAAGAAGCCTTATTTTATTGCATCTCTATCGAAAATCAACTTGAACCCTAATTTCTTGTGCTTGGCTACTGAAATTGAACCTAATTGCTAGAATACTTAAAATCGAAAATCAAACAATTTGCTTTCCACACTTTGAAAAGCTTTGAAAGGCAAAAGAAATTGAAGCAAGTGCATTGGATTGAAAGGCACCAGAACATTCAAAGGTAGTCACTTGAACTGCAGATCCATTGTGTTGTGATTTTACAGAGGCCAAAAGTAAAAGGTCCGGCGAGTGACAAATGCAGTAAAGAAGTGATATAAGAAGCAAAGAAAGGTAAGTTTTAGGTTTTTTGTAATGTGACACAAAGGTTAGCAATTGAAACTGGACAAACATTTTCACTAAAGCAAAACTCAATTACAACAAGATCAACTGCTTTAACAGGATGCAGTTTGAGTCAACCTACACCTGCAGACAGGAAGGGCATAGGGAAGATAAGGATATAATTGATAGATATTTTGACTGTTAGGATTGCCATATTTTGTAATAGGCTGCTATTAGATGTTCAATTGTTGAACTCCATATACTATTTTGTGCTTGTCACTGATTTAGCCTGTGGTTAGGAATTCATATTTAGTGTTCAATTGTTATTTTGTGTGCTAGGAACATTGTTCAGCTCATTTTTTGAGCTTTTGCAGAAATTACTTTTATGTAATTTGCCAGATTATCTTTATGAATCTTATTGTTATTTTAAGAGCACTGATTGAGCTTATTTAATTGTACTACTTAGGAACATTTTTGCATTTCCATTCAATTCAACAGGTTTTGGATTTTGCAAAACAACTTACATATGTTGAAGCGCATCACATTTTTCATTTAATTGAAAACATTTGCATTACAAAGAGGATCAATTCTATAAGCTTGCATTTCATCTAAAAACCTATCAACATAAACTACAAACAACTGAAATCTACTTAACTATGAACATTCATTTCAACACAGCTTAACTAACTTAAACTCTATTACATATTATGCAAATGAGCACAATGACACTTGATAAAACAACCATACACATGCATTATGCCTTCCCACCTGCAAATTACAATGAAATGTTTTAACTAAATTGCAAGATCACAACCCTAACTCACTTAATAACAACCAAAATCACAACTTACACCAAATCGAGGACATCCAAAAAGTCGTCTTCCTGGATTTGTGTTAGTGAGGGACATTTTCAAAACAACAGTTTCATTGCAATCACAAATTGGTATGACATATTTATTATGAATTGAAAAATTACTTTGCGATTGCCTTTGTGATGCCATTCCCACTTGACCCTAACCCAAATCAAAAAAACTAAATGCAATAGCAACGAAAAACAAAGGAAGCCGATGTTGAAAATGAAGACAGAGGAGAAGAGAAAGGAAAGCAAGAAGAGGAGCTTCAAAAATGCCGATGGAGAGATACAGATGACCTGAAAATAGTTGTTACTCATTAACACCAACGATAAAATATTTATTAACGCACTCACTGGCGATTACCTACACGTTCCATGCCATCTGTGTAAAGAGTGGTTTAAAAATGTTGTATTTGGCGAGTTAAGTGATTTAAATGGCAAAAAGATAAGTAGAGATGCCAAAGTGAAAAATCGTGACAAGTTCAGGGGCTTGGGTACGCATTAAGCCAAGCTTTTATTTCTCAAGTTCAAATTGACATACAGGTCTCTCATAAATGTATGAAATGCAAGATTTGGAATTTTCTAATCAATTTCCCAGGTCAAATCAGACAATAGAGACCCATGTCAATGATTCAGATCAGAATTCAGAGCTGCATAGATTTCTTTGCAAAGCACAAAGAAGGGACGTGGCACAGGGCCACAGGAAGACTTGTCCACATGCCAGAAATCTATTCATATGAACATCCGCATCATTTCAAAAATATGTACATGACTTTTTGAAGCATTTAATCGGACTCTCATAGGACTGAAACATAAACAAAACAACCAACTCCTTTCAGCACTAAGGTTATTTACTTCACAAAAACTATCAATAAATAGACTGGAGTCCATTTGTTACCCTTAACACACAATCACAAAAACCATCAATAAATTGACTGGAGTCCATTTGTTACCCTTAACACACAACAAAGCAAACATTTCATTCATGCTGCATAAGTTGAGATTTGAAATCTGGCTACAATAATTAGACATTCTGCATTTGACAGGTGAAATGATTCCCTACAGAGTGGAAATTGTATATGTTCAAATTTAGAATCAAGTCACAGACATGTCCAAATATGCAGACTACCAAATACTAACATACACAAATAAGAAGTTCTCCGAGACAAATAAACCTAACACATACACTGTGCCAACATAGAAAACCTGACTAACTAAATAGTTAGCTGACATGGACATGAACACGGCGGAAGTTCGCAGGTGAAGGCCCACCCCACCAGTAAATATCAAGGTCTTGCTCTCTTGTTGCTGCATGACGGGCATTTGTACTGCTTAATGTGCTCAGCCCTGGCAGGAGTAATCTTCACACACTTGCCATGGAACCACTTTTCACACACGTCGCAACAAATCCAGAACTCGTCAGCAGCATAGTTCTCCCCACATGCCCCGCACAAAGTATCCCCATGCTCTTCCTCATCTTCCTCATCCAGTCCTTCATCTTCATCCTTAGGCTGTGCCTTCAAATACTTTCCAGATTCAGATCCCCGCTGTTTTCACATTGTAAACGTATTGTTAGGCATTGGACATAACAACAATCAAAGATGGACAGGTTCTCAGTGGCATAAAAACAGATATCCATGTAATGTGTTTCTGTGTTTCATGCCTTCTTGGTCAACCAAGTCCAGATATATCATGCAACTGAGGCTACTCATGGAAGCAATACCAGAATAAAATATGCACAAGAAAATGTTGCCACAGCTAACAGAGAGCCAAACATTTCTGCTAATCATCATCTAGCCAAATGCCAACAAGGAACAATGTCTTTGGCTAAAGAGAAGAACCAAGAACATTTAGCTGGGTGGATACTAAAGTGTAGTTTGGAATAAATAATTTCTGTGTTACTCCCACAGTTTCAACTTTGCAGCCTTATAACGCATCTCTCTTATCAAAGTTTAGTTGACACTGTCCGTTTGCCAATCAGGTTTTTAATTTAAGCTCATGACAGAAAAGTAATTTTGAAAATTTATTTTCGACAAACAAATGAAATTTAAAACCAAAAAGAAAAATGGCACATCACAAGCAACATGTCAATTTCTTAAGTTTTTATTGACCTCCACATTTTAGAATCATAATGAAAATATCAACAAAACTAACAAAAGATAAAATGCATGAGATGCAAAATTAAAACAGTTGCAATAACTCAACTCCACTAAGCCTTGATCCCAAACATACCACATCTATAACAGTTGACATAAAACAAGTAATATGAGATGCTTTATTAATACATGAATAAGTTGATGACATTTCATCTTAAATTCTTTTGCTAATCCACCAAATAAAGGTGAAGGCCCAATATACCTATGTAAGTTTGGCACTTAAGCTGATGATAACAGGTAGTTGATATTTCACAATTCATTAACCAGTAAAATATTAAAAGAAAAAGAATTTCACCCCTTTCGAGCTCGACTTGGACTTGGTACTGCTATGATTTGAGACTGAAGACTTCTCCTTTGCCTGTTTCTTTGCCGTTCCAGTCACAACCTCAAATATTGTTGGGAGATCATTTATCATAGTGAAGAGACGTTTCCTACACCAGAATTCACACATAAAGCATAAATCTTTCACACTGGGTTAACATGCTTATAAAGTAAACTAACTAATGACATTCTCTAAAATAAGAATACATATTTCTGGCCTCTACCAGGGGAATAATCTTCAAGCAAAATCTGTTAATGCGAGCAGAAGTTGTGCACTACATTAATTTTAATCAATCTTTAGCAACCTATATGGGAAGATTGTGTTACACTACCATAGTCTTTTTTAAACAAGTCCCATCAACTCAAAGGTATCAACTATCAACTGTCAATCAGTTGGAATGCAGAAGTTGGAAGATGTAAAGAGGAAAGAAGGAAAGTACCTGTCAGCTTTATCGAAACCAAATCTAGCACCAAAATAGAAAGCCACAGCAAGTAGCCAAGCATCACTGTGAACAGCAACAAGAGAAAGCCAATCTTTTTCTTGCATCCCATCTCTAGCAAAGTTAATACCTAATGCAGGCTCAGGGAGCTCCGGAGGCACTTCTTCAGCAGGCAAATTGACTTCCCATTGTTCATTAGGAAATCCATACAGGCAAAGATTCTCCTTCTCTGTTACACATGAACTAGTCAATTTTGTACGTACTAAAACATAATTTACTGTCACGATGAATCCATCTTAATGTGGGCTTCCACTTAGTTAGCAAGATGTAAATATCACCTAATAAGAATGAAAAAAAAAAAAAAAAGCACAACTAAGCAAGCAAAGTAGCCCCACCAAAAGTCCAGACATGTTTCAGATAAGGTTTTGAACTGCAGAGAAAGGGTAAACTAGGCTAGAAATAAAAAGTAAGGCATAAGATATTTTTGTGAAATTGCTATACATTACTTGAGCTACTCAGTTAAGAATTATACTAGAAATGCCAGAACTAATTCTCTCAGAAAGGAAAATGAGACAAACCCATATAACAAGAAAGAAACTTTTTTAAATATAAATCTGTAGCACCCAGCTTCAAATGTCATAATTTGGAAAAAAGATAAAAACTTTATAGTTGATAAACAAAAAACAACAAGAACCCTAACCAGGATCGCACTGTTGGTAGAATTCTTCCACATCTGCAAACAAAAAAAGAAGTAGCCATCAGAGAAAGAAACTCAATAATGCTAATAACAAAATGAAAAATATAGAACAATGATAATGATAACAGAAAAAGACCCAAAACCCAAACAAACAAGAAAAATACAATTTCAATTTTCAGTTTGCATTTTATTAAAAAAAAAAAAAACTTTAAGCAAACAAAATAATAGTAAAGTTAAAGAAAAGAGACCAGTAGTGAGGGCTTTGATCATTCCAGCTCTACGGCCCTTAAAGTCCCTAAAAACCTCTTCAACTGTTCTCGGGTTGTACTGTACACCTCCATCCATCTCCCTACAATTCAAGATAGATTAAACCCACAAAAAAAAAAAAGACAACTTTTTTTTTTCAGCTTTCGGAATAAAAATGGAGACTGGAGAAGAAGATGAAATAATAAAGTAAGAGAGAAAGAGGGAGAGGATGAGAAGGAGAAATCTAAAATTTGAAAAGGGTTAAGTTAACACTTGACAGTAGCACACAAATAAATAATGTAAAAAAGGAGGATAATTTTTATTTAAATGTGTTTTTTTTCCCCTTAAGTAAAGGAGAGGGAAATGCATAATAAGAGACACAACCAAACAAGACCCAGAAATAAAAAATAAACAAAATAAAAAAATATATATTACTTGACATTATGGATTAGTATTAATTCAGTTCAGTTCACTAACAGAGTCAACCTACCAAAAAAATGAAATAAAAATCTGATGTGGCATGAAAACGACCCTCTACTGCCACGTGGCATATGCTGTTTCGCTGCAGAATTTCCACGTGGGTGTAGTCTTGGTATTGTGAACTATGGGTGTAGTGTGCCTAGATTTTTTTTTTTTTGGGGGTCCTGATGATCACATAACATTCAGTAATGAATCCGTCTGGCTGTGCTGGGGGGTGTAAAATGAAGATCACATACCTGTCGTACACGTATCATGATGGTTTGCCCAGTGGGTGAGGTGCAGGGAGAGATCAACACACTGTATCATCTGAGAAGGGAGAACATTTAACGTGCGCACCCGTAGCTTACTTTAGCGTTTGGGTGTGGTGTTGGCGCTTTCGACGACGATTTTGTGATGGTTGATGTACGTTTTGGTAGACTCCGTTTTGAGGCATCCAGTTGACGCTCGCAGAGTCGCAGGAAAGGACAAGGGAGGACATGGTGAACATACGTTGTATACGGTTGGTCTTTTATAGACATGGTGCAGCCATCCTTCGAAAACTTTGGATTCTGTTTTTTTTTCTTATATGACCATTTTGCCATCATTTATCTCGTTTTGTGCAGTGCTAGTATTGGTTTGTGAAGGTAAATTTTGGACTTTTTCAATGGCATTTTGGTCGAAATCTCAAAAGTGGAATTCTACTTCCTACTTAATAACTGAAATGCCATTGCCCCATGTCGTAATTGGTCCATGGACTGAACTGTGCAAGCAGACGAGCTGGTAAAAATTTTGATCATAATACAATACATTCCAACTCCAAACAACCAGTTAAAAAAATAAACACCCTCTAAACAATGCCTTCTTTGCTTACAACGTCTTCTTCCCTCTGCCCCAGCAGCCTAACGTAAAAAGGCTCAGCCAGGCATGGATAACTTCACTGCAAATGCACATGGCAATGCGAAACCAATTCAAACACAAGAAGTGACAGGAAACTGGAAAAGGAAGATCAAGATGAAAGCGACATTAATGCATATTTCAAGATCCATACAACCAACCACAACATGTGAATAAAGCAGCATCTGTCTGTGCACTCTTGGTCAGGTTACAATTTCATCCATCAACATCTCTACAAAGGCATTCTCAAATCTCTCTAAGTAGTGGTGAACACATCTTCAAGGACCACCCACAGGTCTATAATAGGCTAATACAGCAGATATTATGAGTTACTTCTCAAAAGACCAAGAACAACATCAACCTAAGAATTGTCTTGAAATATGCAAACAGTACGTTACATCAATCATATATCTTAAATTTCAGATATTTCTTATTCGTACAATCAAGTCAGAATTGACTAGCTAACAATGATGTATGTCAAAAAGTTGTAGTATACACTTCTAAATCTACTGAAGCTTCTAAAACGGCCAAACGAAAAAAGATTATCAAGGAAAAAACCAGAATGTATCGGACAGGTCTACACGAGCTGCAACTCCTCACAGAGAGCTTTTAACTGCTGCAGCTTCAAAGACACAAGGCACAAATGCTTTGAGCACCTATCTTGAGCTAATTTATAAATCTCAAAATTCTACATGCAATAAGTCACCTCCCGTCAAAATCTGGAAGCATAAAAATAAACAAATCCATCAACAAAGTGAGAAAACAAGACTGAGAGAGTGCTGGGAATTTGTGCTTGGGCAACCACAAATATTGTGCAACATCTTGCCATAATCCAAAGCACCAAACGGATAATAACAACAACACTTGAGAAGTATAAAAATACAAGAATAAAGAAAAAGGAATACTAACAGGCTGTGTAGAACAAAAGCAAAAGAAAGGGGGAAAGAAGCTTCCAAGTATACACAGCAGAAACCAGGTTAAAACAAAAGTAAATACCAAATTAGATTTTATGCCCTTTAGCTACAAGACATGCTTTAGGAACAATGTGGCTGTTTCAGCATAATTGAACTCACAATTTAGTAGTTCTGAATCACACTGGTTAGTACAGAAACAACCTTCCAAGTAGAAATAGGTAGTCCGTTTTATCCATTCATCACAGAGAAGAACACAAATCAGGGGCCTAACCATCAAAGTAAGCTCATCCCCAAGCATTTACTTCTTAACAACAGTATAATGTTAGGTTGATTATTTTCCATCATTTTTCCTTTTTCTGGACAGGCTTTCATAGAATTTTAGGAAGCAGAAATGTTACCCTTGTTATCATGGTATGACTCATTTTCATTGTTTTTGGGAGAATATTTCTCGAGAAACTGCTGAATAGTTATCCAATATTGATCACCACCAGCCAGCCAAGTGTCCATGTGCATGCCAGTAGGAAATTCCACAAAGCTGCTTTCTTTGTTGTGAGCAGCTGCCTTAGCATAAAGCATTTGCATATGGGGTGGGGGCACCATTTCATCTTGCAATCCCGAGACAAAAAGGATCGGCTGCTTAACCTGCCATTAAACAGGCCAATTTATGGGTTATGCTCAGACAAAAGAGCTAATGGTAGAATGCAGATTGCAACCAAAACATAAAAGGTGTCACCGATTAATATTTCCATTTCCAGATATCCTACATACAGTTTGGACGACAACTATTACAGCAGCAGAAATAAAAATCGTATACTCATGGGCACAAGGATTTTAAATCACCACAAACAGCAAAGAGGCATGGTGGATATGCAACTAATTATACTGTTACTTATATCTCAATCAAGTGAAAAAATTTAAGAGAATGTGGTGTGAGCGACCACTAGAATTGTGGTCACAAATGCCTGATACAGTTTCCGCTCAATCTCATCTATATGTACAGGTGCAACAAATTAAAAAATGTTCTATAATAGATGGCGAGAGTTTCTAACATTCAGTCTCACCTGGCCTATGACATCAATGGTGCTCCATGGAGAACGCACAAGAAAATTAAGAATTCTAGGACCTTTAGAATGGGTACTTCCAATAAACCACTTTAAGAAGGGCAGGAGAACTCCAGCCATGTCCAGAATAGACGTAAAAGTGTTTTCCAGTATCAGACCAGCAACCTGCATTGCAATACATAGACAGGTCACAGATGATATGCCCAAACATCTTAGTAAAATTTTACAGAAAATAACATTAATACTAGAAAACAAATACAATCCTACATAAAACAAAAACAAAGCTAAGTAACTGGATTAAGTAACATTAAAACTAGAAAACAAATACAATCCTACACAAAACAAAAACGCTAAGTAACTGGATTAAGGTTTTGATTGCAATTAATAGTGAGCATATAAATTAATTAGAACAACTTTCCAGACAAGTATTCATCAAATAATAAGTTTCGATGGACGGAAAGTAAATGAGATAGAGGAATGTAGTTGAAATGCATTAATGAAGGATTGCATGGATCGGTTTGATATTTTGCTTCCTTTCTTGTTAATAGAAAGAAGTGTATACAAAGGTCAGGCTTAGCAAATCCCAACTACAAACAAATGCATATGAAGACAGAATGCCAAAGACTAAAACAAAAGATTTTCCCGACCATCAAACATTGCATACATCGCGAGAATTACTCATAGTAGCAATTAGAGGAGCCACAAACAGATAATTCCATAAAAAAAAAGATTCACACTGTTGAGCATGGTGTTGGCACTGGCACCAACTCAAAAATATAATAATTCAGTATGATAGCTAACGTAGAAAAAGTACACAGCAAGATTCTAAAATCCAAAACTATAAGCCCTATAAAGATGTCATAGGAAAATAAAGTCCTGTCTCGTAAAACAAAGGAAAATACTTGCTTCGCACCAAAAGAAACATAATATGATGGCAAAATATAATAGAATAAAACCTTGTCAGGGTTGTTTTTTGTCAGCAGAGCTCCAACTGCACCACCTAGTGACCTCCCAAACACAAATATTCTAGACGTGTCAATATCAGTCCTTTGAGAAAGATGATCCAATGCAGCCTACCAAGAGAAAGAATGCCAATTTAGAAACAGCTACGATCTAAAACATCAGGTATTGAAAGCTAAAGATAAAGAGCTGAAACAAACATATACCTGAGCATCCCTTGTAATTCCATGCTGAGAAGGGTATCCATCACTTGCTCCATAACTGTTTAGATCACAAGAAAAATAATGCATTATTTTCACTCAGATAAGGAGCATTACACATGCATGGATCCTCATCCAGAGAGTTCAAAATAAACAAAATCCAAAAACTTCAGAAGAGAAAATTATGATGCATAATTAGAAATGCATACCCGCGATATGAAAGCATAAACACATTGCAGTGCAACCTTTGTATCATTATACGAACCATTTCAAGACGGTGAGCAATATCTGCAGGTCACTAGTTAAGGACACTGTAATAGAGTTGAAACCAAAAGAGACAAAAATTAACAACAACAATAAAACCACAACAGTAAAAATGAGCAATCGGCAGCTGAACCCCATAAAATAACAACAATGTGAAGGATACTTCCGGCATTCTCCTGAAAAAACAAGATGGTTGGACCTGCAACATCAACAAAACCACCATCTGAGGTTCCGGAAACATGAATCAGAAACACAAATTTCCAGACAAAAAAAAAAGCTAAAATAACATATATATGCATGTTCAATTACACTAATTTACTCAATCAAAAAATGAAATCAAAATCACATAGCATTTTGCCATAGATCCATCATCCTAATGTAAACAGAACAGACATTCAATTGACAAAATGAACCAGAGATCACATCCCCATTTCACATCAAATCTTATGCACCTAATTTGAAGCTAAATTCAAGCTTAACTAGCTCTGAATTTCACCTTCCTAAGTAAAATAATTAATTAATTAACCAAAAAATGACTACTAACATATAAACTGAAGTAAATCACAAACAATTTTTAGCACAAAATCAAAATCAATTTACACACTAGCAGATTTAAAGTCTCCACAGAACTCAAATTCAGCACCAAACAGATAAAAAAAAAAATAAAAGAAAATGAAAGAAAAGAAAGAGAACTATATCCCTAAGTAACCTCGGCAATCAGGGAAGAACTTGATGAACCAAGCGTGAAGGCGGACACCGTCGGAGGATCGGAGCCAAACATCGTCATAAATGAGACGGAGTCGGGCAGGAGTAATCGGGTAGGATTTGGTGAGACCGGGTAAAACAGGTACGTATACTAATTTCTCTTGAAATGCCACCAGCAAAGCCATTCCAGCCATCACTATACCGCCCACTCCGTACAGCAACGCGCTCACGTACGACACCATTTCTTGTTTCTTTCTTTCGGTCTCCGGTCGTTTTGATTTAATTATTTCTTTGCTGCTGCTGCTGCTGGATTTTGAGCTGTAAGAGGAGTGGCCTTTTTTATTTTTTATTATTATATTGTAATTTTTGTTTAATACTAAAAAAAATTAGGAAAAAAAAAAAAAAAAAAAGGCTAATAGGAGGTGGAATATGAACCGGGGTAGGTCCGTTACAATATGTCGTGTCGTTTTTCGGGTTCTGGTAGCTGCGACGACACCTTACCAGTTCTTTTGTATATTAAAATTTAAAAATGCCAGCATTAGGATTAGCTGATTGGGGAAAATTTTCAATTAAGCCACCAGCTGATAGGTGGTTAAACGATGTTTTTGAGTCTGAATTTGAAGAATGTAATTACATTAAACTGATTTAGTCAGTTATGAACTATAAAAATAATGGAAAATTCTACAATTACTTTCTTTTTTATTTACTTTGGATTCAATTTGTTTTTATCACCGTTGAATGAGAGTGTATAAAATCATCCAACAGTGAGTGTTAACAAAGTAAGTTTTACTTTGCTAAAAATAAAGTCACCATAGATTACACTAAGAAAAATTATTTATCATGATAATAATGAATTTTATTAAGTATTAACTGATGAAAAAATTTAAATTCGAAATGTTTCGACCGATGTGAAATACAAAATTAAAAAATCAATCAGATTAGACTTGATTAATTCAACAAAAAAAATATTGATTTTATTGTTTTGATAAGTTTTAAGTGTTATTGGAGGTTGGATAGTTAAGAACATGACTTTTTTTTTCATAAAAAGAATAAAATTATTCTTTTAACAAATATGAAAAATGAAAACTCAAATCTTCTTTTATATTTGAGCATTTAACCTTTATTAGTCCAAGCCGCAACAAAATTGATAAACTAATTATAATAGGAGGTCTCCACTTAGATAAGATAGATTTGGTATGATTAAAGTAATCCAATAATGCTTGCCTTTACCTAAAATGATATCCTTAATCAGTTTCTTCACCATCAAATATTCTGAATCCAAATTCTCTTTTTTGTGCATGTAAAAGAAACAGAAATTAGTTATATCATGGCCAACAAAATCCAACAATTTTGTTAGTGATAAAATCGTTCTAAAAACCCTTATCAGAAAGATCTAAGTGAACTTAAATTTTTGAGTTGGACAGTGTTTAATAAAATTCAACTAGTATTAAAGGTGATTAAATACAGTAGAACCAAGCAAATAAATAGCTAAATGGGCCATTCAAAAGCAACGTTGAGTCAATCATAAACACAGCTCCCAACTGTTTCATCAAGTCATCATTTAACACAGCTAAGGTTGGCACAACAGTTCACTAACACTTATGAAACACATGTGCCCACATCAAGAAAGGTACTATGCTTTCAAAGATATGTCCTTGATCGACACAAAAATATGGGTTAATGAAGGTTGGCCTGTAGCATAACCTTACTCCATGCATGAAGCAGTAGAGAAGGTATCAAAAATAAACCACATTTGTAAACCCAAAATCACTACCTCAAAAAGTCCTGTACCAAATAAGAAAGTTCATCCTTTTATTTGATGATTGATATCATGCAAACAAGTCCATTGTTGGGATATTACATTCAAAAGTAATCCTTCTGATGGATCAACCCCAAATGTAGAATCTCGAAACACAACCAGAATGTTCGTTGAAGCAAACAGCACACTGTGCAGGATCTTTTGATGCACTTATCAGAACACAATGTAATAGTTAGAAAGTAAATAGATAAAAGCCAAGGATGAATTGCCCGCCCGGTAACACCATGTTACCGGACATTTGATGCACAGCACTATGTTCCACTGTGCATAAGTCCCCCATTGGTATGCATTCCTCCACCAAAGTGTACAGACATGCCTGAGAACTGGTGATCTTGCTGCCTATAAATGGCCTCGCCGTTTGACAGACTAGTAACCCCAGAAGCACCAGATTTAACAGTTCTCAAGTATTGACAACTTTCAAGTTCTGAAGTCTCATTCTTTTGATGCATGTGGATGCTATCCAAGATAACTTGCCTGCTACTGGCAGCACTTGAGTCATCTTGTTGGACCTTTTTTTTGCTGAGAAATCGTCCACCAGATCCCCTAACTCTATTTAACGCATGCAAATGCCGAGACTCGTGAAGATATGCCTGCATTCCATTGAGGGGTTCAGTGAGTGGATCGTACATGACAGAACAATACTACACTTCTCAATATCATTATCATGAGATTTTCTACTCCCAACAAAGATTTAAGCAGTTTCAGCTTCTAACGTAACTCAATGACATCCTCCACAACTTTATCCGCAATGCTCCACAACCAAAAAATACACGCAGACCATGCTTACCTTTCGTGTTTTGATAAGTTTGTTCTGAGCTTCTTGCTTTGCACGCGATTGTCTCCTCCTAAGAATTCCATGGTACTGTTTTGCATTGACATAAATAGGCCCATCATCAGCAAGATCAAGGGGCAGTGGGACTCGTGCTGCTGTCATCCCCACAATCTGAGGACCCGCTTGAGGTAGAATCTAATCATTTTCCAAATAAATTAATACAGGAGCAATAAGTACAATAGCATAGCAGAAACATATGGATACAGAAATATGCATGCACACAACAGAAATTGATACTCAGATCATTACTTCAAACAAAATAAAACTGACTTTAGGCTGTCAGACTAACCACTTAGGCAAGGAAAATGACCTCAACACAGTAAATTGCAAAGCAATCCCTACATGGGATATTGAGCATGAGCCTACACAAAACAATCACTACACAAAATTCCTTCAGCAAACAGTACTTATCTGTAATGCATGAATATCTTGTAGAATGTCACGCACTCCAATATTGACATTACTTTTCATACATGGAGAAAACTGCAATGGCAAAAATATGCATGTATATGGCAGGCAAATAAAAGCAATAAACCAACAAAACTCACAATAGCTTGTGGTCCATATGGGGTAAATAATCCACCAAAGTAGCTATCAGCATACGGATATTGAGCATGAGGCTGCAATTGAAGGAGAAACATATTGTTACAACAAAGCTGAAAAGCTCAAACCCATGATAGGATACCAAAAGAAAAAGGTTTCAGCCTACCATTGAATGACAATTGCCAGCTTGTAAAGGATTAAGTGCAATTTCTGGAGGACTAAGCAAGAAAACAGACTTCATTCTTCCTTCTGCACTCTTCCCACAACTTCCATCTTCACCTGAATACATGGACAAGAACAAATTTAAGCTAGCGTAGACTCACTAAATTGAGATTAATTTACCAATATTTGGCTAAAGTTACGCATTTAGTTCATCACGAAGAAGAATACACGTAATAAAAGAGTCTATTAACAAATTCAACATCAGAGAAAAAAAATTAGGTACATTTTCAACAGAAGGACGAATGAACTAATACATTCTAAAATTATCATTTTGAATTTAGAAGATATGCCAAAAATCAATATTTCGGTCTTGATTT
Source organism: Macaranga tanarius (assembly GCA_949673435.1). Lineage (NCBI taxonomy): Eukaryota > Viridiplantae > Streptophyta > Magnoliopsida > Malpighiales > Euphorbiaceae > Macaranga > Macaranga tanarius. Next base: position 6,967 of record CATIWO010066725.1, on the reverse strand, counting down.
GGAGAACACATTAATTGGCGACAGTGATCGGCCTCTGGAATCCAACAAAAGAGGGTCGGAAATGGCTTCCAAATTCAGGATGAAAATCACCAGCTATGGGAGATATGAAAACAGCTTAAAGTAAACAAATTTAGAAGAATGATTAAAAGCAGACCTATTTTTCGAGAGAGATTTAAACTAATGACAGTAAAATTATAAAGTTTCCTAATTTAAAGAGAAAGCCATGAGATCTACTCGGCTTAGTTTCTGAAAACTAGCATCTAAAACTACCACAAAGAAAGACAAAAAGTCCTAATTGTATCATAACAACAGAAAACATGCATTTATTAGTTGGGAGATTCTTGCCTACTCTAAGGGTATTACGCCCAATGGCCAAATCCATAACACATACTCCAAGTGTCTTTGTGAACATACAATAATTCAAATGGAATGTATCAGAGAGAATAGAATTACCAAATGACCAACTGAATATGTTTAGTGACTTAAAAACCACAATGCTACTCTGAATTTGTTATGTAGAAAATGCCACATAGAATATTCAGATGATAATGCATAAAATGAAATCATCAGAACAAACAAAAGGAGGCAGACAACACAGGAACTGATGGTAAATTTTATGCATTCCATGACACAAGTAAAACCTTCCGAGGTAATTCTTAAAAAAAAAAAAAAAAAAAGCACCTCCGTTGGCTCCAAACTTTCCTATATAAGAAAGATAAAAGTAGCATTGAGACAAAATTATTGCGCTTTAACCATCTAATACTGAATTTTTCAGTTGATCATAGATTTTGTTTTGAAAGAAAAATAAGACAAAGTTTTCCCACTTAACTATAGCAGTCTATGCTTTACAAGTGTGAAAATCTTGAAGCAATGAATAAGAACATGATGTAAACAATTTATGCAACCAAATATATATACCAGATTCAGATGAAATGCATTGATCTTGTGAACTGGTTACCCCCACAGCACCCACTTCATTGTGAGATTGACCAATTGATTGAGTTGACGATGAATCCTGGTCCAAGAGTTGAAGACCTAAATGCTTCACTTCATGATAGAGTTGGGGTGGAGATTCCACTTTAAAGCTTATATTCTTGGATAAAGATCTTGGACTTTGCTGTTCATTTGAATTCCACCATGATGGGCAACTAAAAGTAAAGTGAACTTGACCAAAATTTTTCTTGGCCAAGTTCTGAACCCGTACAGCCATCCAGTTTACCTATATGTCCCAGATTTGATGGCAATCCTCGACAAAGCAGATTCTTTTGGATCACTTATGAAATTACTGATTAGATATCTATGGAAAGACAAGATAAAATGAGCGAGACTAAAAAGAAAAAGACTGCCAAAGGGACTAATAAGCACTCATGATAACACGACCCAATTAAGCAAGCACCCTTTGAGTGCATCAAAATGTAACCTCAAATGGAAAATAATATGCAACAAGAGTGAAAAGGATAAAGCTGAGCCAAACCCAAGATTGCACAAATCAATTAAATACTTAGTTTGGAACAACTACATTTTACAATATTTAAAAAATTCATTTACTCCATCATTTTCATTTGAACATTTTCTTAAACATTCACCAAAAATTTGGTAGGTTCATTTGTACAGAATTCAACATGCTTAAAAGCCAATCTTAATTATAAGAATTGACATAAATTGGAAATGAATTCCACCTACTTAAAATACCTATGATAAGTCTCAATGACCTTAATTGTTTACTCAAAGCAACTACGACTCTCTCTCTCTTTTTATTAACGCATGCAAGGCATTTTAGGTAGGACTAGTGAACTCAATCTAATATTAACAGGAATTTTTAGGTTTCCAAACATGCATGAGGATTCAATTACAACAAAAAGAAACACTGTATAATTCATTTGCAAATGAAATGAATTACTAGCCGTTGGTTTGTAAATGGTTAAAATTTGGAAGGTAGTAAAAGAAGTTTTTAGAACTTAACAGTAATACAAACATTCATATAATGGAAATTAACAGTACATAGCAATTTAAAGCCTCTGATTTACCAACATGCATTGAAACTTGTTTGGCTAGATATCTATTTCATCCACCAAACCCACAAAAGCAATGAACCTGGATCAGCCAATATATGTCGGCATGCAACAAGAACGACATACATTGAAGCAATCAACATGCCTTAAAAATAGCCATCTAATAACAAACATCAGTCAGCAGATAGCCAGTCTCCATGTACATGCAATTATAAAATGAAAAACTTGAAGGCAGATGCTAACATAAACAACCCAATCAATCTATCAACGAAGACAGAAGCTCTCCATAGCAATTGGGTGTACCCAGAAAAAGACAACCAATGATAAACTGAAACTTAGCAGAATAAAATCAAAGAAGGGCATCCAATAAAACTGATATCAGTAATCAGAAAACAAGAAGTTAGAAATTCTCCTCTTGCGTGAGATTACCATTTGCGGAGAAAAAGAGGCTCAAAGAAATGGAAAATCCAAACCCAAAAGACTATAACTGGAAAAGGGGCAAAAGAAAACAAATAAATAAAAGTAAAGATAGAGACCAACAATATAAAAACACTTTATTTGAGATGGTTAATGTGTAAACAGCATCACCGTGATCTCAAAGAAAAAGAAAAACTCCACATGCATACATAAAACAGCAAATAACACAAAACCACCTGGACATCACCACCATAAACAAAGTCCAAGAACCAGAAAAACAAACCCAAAAAAGAGGGGTAAAAAGACAGGAATACCAAAGACAACAACCAGTGAAGCAAAAGACAAGAAAAAAAGAAAGTTGCATAAGATTTATTAGGATAAATAGAGAAAGATAGATAATTGGATAAAAAGAGAGATAGATAAATGGATAGATAGACACCTTCGGATCTGGCAAGTAATAAGTCAAGAAGCAGCAAGAAATTGAGCTGTTGGGAAGAACTTAAACATGTCCCCTTGAAACTCTCTCTGCACCACCCAAAAAAACACATAAAAATCAAAACTTTTTTCTCTTTTTCCCATTATAAAACAAAACCCACAAAGGGAAATCAATCATTCCAATAAACAATTAAAAAAAAAAATCACCACCCACCTCCACTTCACAACCATTTTCTCTGTTTTTTACCTTAACTTTTCTAGGCGTTTTATTTATTTTTTAATTTATTCATTTTCACGTCATAATCTAATATATGTATATGTCATTGTCCCAAACGCGCCCTTAACATTTTGGCTTCATACGCAGCCGCCCTGAACTATGCATGTAGCATTTGTATTGATGATGGCACTTCACTCCAAGCTTTGAGAGCGTTTTTATTAAGTCAATTCTCTAATGATTTTAGAAATTTGCACCTGACGTTTCTTGTTCATTTTGCCCTCATTGTTCGCTTTATTTTCGAAATTGTCCCTATGGCACTCCGCCCGAACCGAAGCCGATAGACGACCCTAACTCGGCTCATTAATAATTGCGCTGTTTTTATCTTTTATATATATATAATATATATGACATCTTATAGATATAAAATATAATTTTTCTGGTGGTGTGTCATGATTCAAGTTCCACTAAATGTAAGAAAAAAAATTTAATGCTCAAAAGTATATCTTTTAAATGTTAGTATTACAATTTTGGTCAAATTAATAATTATAAAAAATTTAATATGTGTTTGGATTATTAAAAAATATTAAATATTTATATTTATTTCAGGCTGCTTCATTCTAATATTTTCTTTTATCTCACTTCAGTAATTATTAATAATATTGATGATTTATAATTTTTAATTCATGTAGAGAGAATAATTTTATTAAGAGTTTTTAATATTTTTTTAATTGAATTTTTTGACACACAGTAATTCATGTAAGTTTGTCATAAAAAGTATCTCCGAATGTTGGCATGATATAAATGTGATATGTCTAAAGGTAACAGATAATGCACTAGTTGTCTCTCATTCATCATGAAAGCTAGTTGACCTATATTTGTGTCTATCCGTATATATATATATATATTTTTTTTTTAACGTGATGAATATATAATTCCTTAAAAATGAAGCTAAGCAAGAACTAACTTTACACTGCTCTAAAAAAAAGTTGACAAACTATCAACCTAAACAGTAAGGAAGCACTTACACACCACTGGAACAACTAAAAATCATTACCTGCTCAGGGTTCTTAAGTCAAATGACCACTTTTAGTTGACTTAAAAGTCAGACTAACGAGGGTACATGATTTTAAAAAAAATAAAACTAAACTAAAGAAAGTAAAAAATCCTAACAACAAACTTATATCTAAACTAGAGACTCTTGTGCACTTAGAAATTTAAATAGTCTCTTGCAGCCTATGGCCTGTTTCCATGACCAGAATTTTACTTGAAACTCATCTGCTCAAAATGACACCAACAACAATACCCAAACAGATATTGGTTCCAACAGCCTACATGGCGTTAATCTGTATTTTTTTGTTTGAGTCCTCAAGAGAAGGATTTTCAATAAGAGGGTACTAAAGAGAGGGATTGATGGGATTTTAATTTTGAAATTTATTTTCAAAATAATTTTATTTTACTCTCAGGTTAAATTATTAATTTTATAAGCTTTAAGGTTGAAAATAGACACCGCTGCCACGACCATTATCATCACCATCGCTCCACCGCCCTCCTTGCACCACCACCACAATCTCTACCGCTGCCCCTAGCGCTGCCACAGCTATATATATATATATATATGCATTTTATAGAAAATATTTGCTTCCTTAAATTAGTATATAAAATTTTGAAGCCAATCAAATCAAAAGTAAGAATATTAATTTATTAATTGGTCAATAATTCAATATTTTATCTTATTCTTCTTTGAGTTTAAAAAAATAATAATAATTTACTTATAAAAGTTTTTATAAGAGAATAACATAATTTCAACCCTACATTTTATAAGTTCTTTAAAAATTAATCACTAAACCACTTTTTCATTAGAATGCTCCAATGAAACTTTAATTACATTAATCTTCATCTAAAAATCCACAATTTTGATATGTGATGCTGCCAAAAAAAAAAAAAGCTATTTAAGTAGTTTTTGTCAAATAAAAAGATGGGCAAATCTAAAAATTCTATGACTTGGATGATCTTTCGAACGTTCCAATGGACACAATGAGACCCTCGTAGATACTAACACTTTTTTAAAATTCATTTTTCTTGTTATCCTTCCTTAGATACATCAATTTAATCTCTCCCCTTTAAAAAATAAAAAATCATACAAGAAAGAAAATAACCAATATAAAATAGGCAGAAAATGTAAAATGAACAGAGGGCTATTTCTGTAAATATATAATAGAAGATAAGAATCGCATATATAGAATAAAGGCAAAAAATTTGTTTGTCGTTATGCCTGTCGTAACTCGTAGTACAGGAGTAACAGGACAAAAGAATCCATAGGCATAGGCATAGGTTGGGGGCTTTCGTGGCAGAGAGATAATCTGTTGTTGTTATTCTCAAAAAAAGTCACAGGTCTCAACAACGCCACATCGATGGACACGATTAATACCTTAGCCACTCCTTTACTTCTTACTTCGATTTTTTTTTTTGATGGGAACTATTCCAGTTATTGTATCTTTCCAGAACAGGAAAATAATTTTTTAAAGTTTTATTCGTATTCAATATTTAATGAACTTTTCTTTAACATACTTTCATTTAAGCGTTCACGCCGGTTGGTTCGGTCAAAAAATTATCAAAACTGACTCTAAATTTGACCAAGGAAGAATTCTGACCAAAATTGATCCGAATCAAAAACAAACCAAATTTAACTAAATTAGTTTGGTTCAGTTTGGTTGATTAACCGATTTTATTTTTTAAATTATTTTTTTTATTAAATATTTTATAATTTTTTAAGCTTATTATTTAATTATATAACTAAAAAATATTTTTATTTTTATTTTTAATATTTATATATAAATTTTTCTAATTAATATATTTTATGTAATATTTTTATAATAAATATATATGTGAGTAGGTCAGTTCAGTTAATGTCGGTTTTTCAACTTGAAAATCGAAACCGAATCGAACCAGTCGGTTATATATTTTTAAAAACCGAACTTATATATAACCGACCGAATCGATTGGTTCGATTTTTGGGTTTTTTTTATCAGCCCTACTTTCATTATTTGAAACATAAGAGAGAGGAAAAAACTCCCCGACCCGTCCAGAATTAACCTTTAGAGGTGTAACCGAGTTAAACCTACTCGCGAGCTGCTTAAAATCAATTCGAAAAAAATTGAAATCGACTTGATTATTATCAATTAAACTGTCGAGTCGAGCTCGAGCTAATTAATACTTAACTCGATATGCTCACGAGTTTAATCGAGCCTAATCAATCTTATGCATATTTATCTTTTTATTATTTTATTTTAATATAATTACAAAAATATCTTATCGAACTGAGTCGAGTTCGAACTTGAATCGAGCTTAAATATTTAAAAATATATATTTTTAAAATTTTAAATAATTAGTCGAGCCGAGCTCAAAATTTGAAAATGAAGCTCGATCGAGTTCGAATCGAGCTTCAAATTTTCAAATCGAGTCGAGCTCAAACTTGACACTGTATCGATTCGACTCGACTCGATTACACCTCTATAATGGCTGAACAATAACATTCGAAAAGTTATAATCTCACTATATAAGAACTGCCATACAAGCAGCCATTATCACTTAAATCTCAACTTGACTCCAAATCTAAAGAAATAATGATTTATATTACATTATAATACTATAAGGGTGCGTTTGGATGCAAGGATTTAGATTTGAAATTTGGATTTCAAATCCTAGATTTCAAATTCTAGATTTTAAATTCATTCACTTTAAAATCTCTCATTTGGATATGATAAAGGATTTGAAATTTCAAATTGCAAATTCATTGTTTGGATCACTATTTAATCATACTTGGATTTGAAACTAAATTTATATCGGTTCGGTTTTAAAATGCCTAAAACCGAATTGAACCGAACCT
>CATIWO010066724.1:0-10967 GCA_949673435.1 Macaranga tanarius | reverse complement strand
ATGCAAGGAAGAGCTGAATAATATAAATTCTTACACAATAATATTTATATTGTCAATTGGAATTAATTAACTAAATATTATATAACTTACATATAATATTATTGTTTAAGTTCGTCTTTAATTGTATATTAGTTGCTTTTTGTTTTACTGATATTAAGCTTTTGTTGATTCTTATTACTTTTTGTTTCTTTTTTTAAAATTCTCACTGTTAGTGATATTAATATGAATAAATAAATAAATAAAAAAACAACAAAAATGATTTGAAATATTACAAAACATGTACCAACAATCACATTAATGAAATATTTGAATTCTTACAATAAGAATGAAAAGTTTTTGACTTATAAAAAAGAGAAATGTTTCTTTTTAGTTTTTTTTTAGGTGCATTTCTATATGTCTTTTTATTGTGCCCAAGTTGTCCACACTTTCCATATTTTGTTTTATTTCCATTTTTCCTATGGTGCTCTGATTCTTCTTTTCTTAGTTCTTCCATCTTTTATTCTGTTGTGCGGTATGTCTACTTGTATATGTTACTCTTCATGTGGTATTTTCCATATTGCTTGATTTGGAATTGGATGTACTGTTTCTTTGTATATTTCTAATAGTGCCTGCTTTGTGTAGAAATGTGAGCAATATCTGTATGGATCTTGATTCATTTGCTTTAATATTGCAAGTGCATGTGGACATGGCAGCTCATCGATTTGGAACCTATTGCATGTGCATTTTCTTTTTTCCATTTTGATAATGAATGTTGTATTCAAGTCATAGACGGTGAATGTTTCTTCTGTTGAAGGTTTAACCTACATTGAAATTTTAAAAAAAATAAGGAAAACAGAAATAAAAATACAGCAGTGTGACTTGTTTCTTTTTATTATTTTTTGTTTCTTTTTTATTTCTTTTTATTGCTATAATATGAAATGCAATATTAAATACATTATGAACTATTTCAAAAATAAATATTGAATGAAAAGAAATTGTAGGATGATAAACAATTGATACAGCAACAAAAAATAACATGTCTAATATTAAGCAAAGAAGTAATAATATTACCTGTAGCTTTAGACTTTTTATGTAGTTGTCATTAATAATATCTTGTGGTCTTTTAGCAAGTGTGCTGAATGTTGATCATGCAAGATTTCTATTTGTATAGGTCCATTCTTACACTAAAACATGCATGTATAGTAGCAATGTTGTTATTGGTAGGTCTTTAGCTTTATTGATTACCGCATTCAATAATTCAGCTATATTTGAAGTTATTGCTGAGTATCTATTGTTGATTGAGAAAGGTCTAGTCCATTTATGATACCCAATATTTTTCAGGTATTGGGTTATCCTTTTATCAATCTTTTCCAAGTTGTTCATATGGTACTCGAACTCTTCAATGGTGTATGAGAATCCTTGATGCTTTTTGAGTGGTTTTTGAAGTTGTATTTCAGGTTGTTTAAAATATGGTATATATAAATACCATGGGCTGCTTTAGGGATTATAGAAATTCATTCTCTACACCCAAAAGCTTTTCTAATTTTTTTGAAGAACCATTGCTAAGATTCATCATTTTTAGAGTCAACAACAGAGAAAGTAAGAGGAAAGATTTTACTACTAGCATCTTGTGTTGTTACTGAAAGTAGTGTGCCACCATATGTTCCTGTCAGAAATGTGCCATCGACTACTACAATAGGTCTGTAATATTTCCAGCCTTTTATTAATGCATCAAGTGCCATGAACACATAAAGGAATGAGTAGTTTTCTTTTGTATCGAGATCAATAATTGATCTTGGATTTGTTGTCGTTAGCATGTATAAGAAACTTGGTAAAAGTGCTTAGGATTCATCCGGTTTACCTCTTAGCATTCGAAGTGCTTTTTCTCTTGATCTCCATGCTTTTAGGTAGTTGATATTGATGTCATATTGTTCTTTTATGTCTCTCATTATATCGCTGGCGAGTATATAGTTTTGGCACTCTGGTATTTTGATTTTATGTAATCAGCTACTAGAGTTGTTGTTGCTTATCTTTATTCTACTAATCTGATGTTCATACTGTATGTGTGGATATTGTTGAACTTTTTAACAATATATTTGTATGTTTTTTTCATTTTTTGAAGCTCTTATCACCCAGTTGCATTTTTCATCCAATCATTTAGCAACAAAGTTGAGGGTGTTTGTCTTAATAGTTCTATATTGGAAGTAGTTCTTGACAACACTAAGTCTTAATCCTTTTTTGAATTCTTCTTTGCTATTGTATATTACACATTCTTCAAGTTTTATTATTATTTTGTTGCAGATTGTTGATAATTCTTCACTGTTGTCTTCTACTAGAAGGATATCCGTCATATTTTTTGCATAATCGAGATAATCTAAATTTTGATTATTTGCTTATGTGTTTGTTGAGCTGTGTTCAGAAATTGATACCAAATCTGTTTGAGTTGTTGATTTTTATTGTAGTATATTATTGTTGAAGCTTATTTCTAGAAATTTCTTCTTTTCAACAGTGATGCATAGAGGGAATTCGGTCAAATCAGGTTCTTTCTTCTTTAGTTGCAAATAGAAGAAGAGAGTTGCATTGTCTTCTACTTTTAAAGGTGGATAATTTTCTCTAACTTTGTACTATATGACCATTTGCTAAAAATCTGTTTGAATTCGAAGTCTCTCTTATATTATTTTCAGCATTTCATGTAAGCTGCAGTTTGGTTGTATTGTAATTCCTGTCACATCAAAATCATTATAATCCATTGCTTTATTCCAATTCCTATTGTGATGAATGAAGACTGGTATGACTTTCATTGTACCTGTAATTAAAAAATCAAAGAAATCGATTAGCTATTTTTGTATTTTAGGTAGTGTTGCTTCTTGTTTCTTTTTATTTTTTAATTTCTTTTTGTATATTTTTGTTTATTTTTGTGTCAGGTTTTAGTTTTTTGTTGCTTATTGTTTCTTCTTGTTTCTTTAAGTTGCTTTTTTTCACTGATGTTTAAGGTTTTGTTGCTTCTTGTTACTTCCTATTTTTTTTTATTTCTAGTTGTTTCTCTTTGTTTATTTTTGTTTATTTTTATGTAATTTCAGGTTTTTGTTGCTTATTGTTTCTTCTTGTTTCTTTAAGTTGCTTTTTTTCACTGATGTTTAAGGTTTTGTTACTTCTTGTTGTTTTCCGTTTCTCTTTGTTTCTAGTTATTTCTCTTTATTTCTTTTTGTGTAATTTCAAATTTTTGTTACTTATTGTTGCTTCTTGTTTCTTTAAGTTGCTCTCTTCACTGATGTATTAAGATTTTGTTGGTTCTTGTTTCTTTTTGTTGTCTTACTTCTTCTTTGTTTATTTTTTTATTTTTTATTTTTTCTTTTTGTTGCTGTTTTTCAAGTTGCTAAGAAACTGATTTTCAATATTATTTTTATTGTTTATAACCGTTGAAAAAAATATTTGTATAGTGTAAATCAAGTTTTAATATTTTTTATAATCATGATTTATTATTTCTTATTGATAAAATATGATTACAGAAAAATAAAAAAGTATGTCTGATATGTTTTTGAGGTACGTACCAGTTTTTGTGAATGATTATTACTTTTGATCTTCAATGCTGTTTCAGTTATTGTTTTAATGTTGATTTCTCTGATTTGTTGAAGAAAGTTATTGCAGATCTAGGTTTTTCAGATCCATAAACTTGATTTGTTGAAGGAACTTATTTTCTGTTTCTGTCACAAAATTCAGAAGAGAAAATAGCTAAAATCGATTGGAGAAGGAAGTTGATCTGATCGTGAATTTGATTGATTGAAGAGAAAGTTGAAATTGATTGGAGAAGAATTTTTGGTATTTGAGATCGTGATTTTTTTGAGTTTTTTTTCCATTTCTTTTTAGGAATCAGTGCTTGTTTTGGAATGTTTATCTTTTAGCTGAAAAATATTAGTTTATATCGATGGTCTAGATTTGAAAAAAAAAAAAAACTTTCTTAAAGCTATTTTTGAAAATACTTTTGGTCAATGTGGCTTTTGATATTATTTTTAGTTTTCTTGCTATTTTTGAAAAAATCCATTTTTTTTCCTATTTTATATTTTTTTTCTTGTGCTTAATTCATTATGGAACATTAGAAAAATGAAATAATTTGTAATTTAATTCAATTATGTGTTGCCCATTTTCTATTATAATATTAAATATTAAAAAAATTTATAATCCGTTTTCTTCTCCTCTTCATTTTATAACTCAATATTAATTAAAAAAATTAATCAATTTTTAAATTTTATTTTCAATTTAATTAACAGTACTAGATGTTGTGCTTTTCTCACTAAATTAGCTTAACTGGTTAAATAGTTCAATTATTACTTTTTTTTTTTAAATCTAATTTTATTTGAACATATACTACAGTCAATTAAACCCCTCAATTTTTAATTATAACCCATTTTTAGATCTTAACGCTCAATTATTGTCAATTGAACAATTTGAAATTTGTATTAAAAAATCAACTTAACCTTAAAGTAATAAATGAAAAAAGCTAAAGAAGAATGCACAAAAAAGGAAAATAAGTGGCAAAATTAATGTTGGAAATTTTACTATGTGAAAAAGATCATGCTTATATAGAATTTTAATGTGTGTATTTTTGTTTCTTTTAAGAGGGTTTTATATATGTATGTTGCAATATGAAAAAAAGTAGCTATATAATTATGATTGTTTTGTTGGTGAGTATGTTGCTATATTATAAAGATAGTAATTATATCGAAAATTAAATAACTTTATATATCACTGTAAATTTTCTTTTTCATGTTATGCTAATTAATGAAAAGAATACTGTATATCAAAGTGTTCAATGTACTATATATATTAATAAATTATTTTAGTTTACATTTGGTTTATGTATTGAGGTAACTAGAATACAAATTTAAAATAAACATTTTTCTTTTTTTTTTTCTTATAAAAAGTTAAAAATTTTATAAAATCTCAATTATATATCATTTTTCAACATATTTCTAGACACATTCTTAATAATTCGTGTATAATATAAAGTCTATAAATACAAAAATAGGTTGTATGTCTAATTATATTGACAATGACTAGAACTAGCCACTGGATTTGTTGGACTTTGATACTTTTATTTTTTTATTGTTAAAGTTTGTTTCCTTGTTAACTCCACTAAGTCTTAGTGTGAGTGAGCTAGGTTTCCCGAGCAGTAAAGTGATGCGAATTCAGTACTAGGATGGGAACCGGATATCACCTTTCAAAAGGCAGAACTAGAATGCTTTTAGGGCATTCAGAGAAGTCTCATGTAAAGAGTCGCCACCCGATCACTCGGGAAAAAATAAGACAACTTCAAGACTTCACGCAAGTCATCCCCTAACCGGAGATTTTAAGTTCAGAAAGTGGTCTCTAATTGACTATTATCTTATTAGGTAATATCTAATATATATTTCACATCACCCTAGTTTCGGTATGATAGTTACATATATTAAGCATGGATACATCCACCAATAACACAGAAAACAAAAATAAAGAATTATTTGCAACTTTTACAAGGTTTTCCTAAAAAATACATCTAAAAAAGAAAAAGGCGAGAAAAGTAAACTAATTACTAGATCTAATAAAATACACAACAAACAAGGGTTAAACATAAATATATCCATCCTTGTTATTCACACCATACAAGCAACAACAAAGAAAAGCAAACAAGAAAAAATAGTAGAATTAGCATCAAAATATAGTAATAAATCAAAATAAAGCATTTACAACAAAAGAAGATTCTAAACATGCGCAACAACTTAAATATAACAAAATCATCCTAAAGCATACAAAATAACAAGAAATATTTATAAGCACCCTAAATATTATATGGCAAGCTGTATAGAGAAAGAAAAGTAGAATTGGCACAAAAGGGATAAATTATACTCATTTATTATCAAAGGACCCACAAAATATGATCCCAAATAAAAGTACATCTTATATTATGAATGCAACTTTGAATTTCACTGATCCTACATTAGAAGTTTCCATATTTGAAAGAAATAATAAAATTCACATTACATAGTTTCTAATAATTTAATTAACAAATAAGAATGTGGAATGTCTATTACAACACAATTTAAACTTTAAATATGAAAAATAAAAAAATTATTATCATTATCAAATTAATGAGTTAAATAATAATATTATAATTATTATTTTATTGTATATTCATATATATTAACATATATTATAGATAACTAAGATGACATAAACTACTTCGTTTTGATTAAATTAAGTAATGACATTACAAACAACAAATAAGAAAACTTAAGTCATTTTTATTAATCAAAATACATTGTTATTATTATATTTAATAACTTATTAATTATTATTTTTCGTAAGTAATTTTATTGGTATTATTTCAAATTAATAAGGTAAATAATTTTAGTAGTCTTATTAGGCTTTTATTAGCTTTTTTCAAGTATGATGAGTAATTTTATTTATAGTTTTGGAAGGAGCATGACTTCAATTTTATATTTTATAATGACCCTCTCGAGGGATTAAGCAAGTAGTAATATATTATATTTACTTCGATTCATTTTTATTGAACCCTGTCTATAACTAACATGTATGGATTATTAGATATTTTATTTGGTAAAATTAGTTTACATGACTATCTTTATTAAGAAAAATTAAATTAAATTATAATTTTAATAGAGATACAAAAAGTTTTTTTTCCGTATGTTATTAATCCCTGAAATAAAAATAGTGAAAATATTTTACATACTTTAGAGATTTGACTATTTCTTTGTATAAATAAGAAAAATTTTCTTAAAATTAGTCTCATAATAATATTTATCAATATTAATTTTTTATTATTATGAAATAGAAAGTAATATTATTATTATTTTCAATTTAGTACTATAATATATAGTTAAGTTCCCGAATTCTCGAACCATACCGTACCACACCAATCTGTTTCGAAAGAACCGAATTTTCGTACCGAACCATCCCAAAAAAATTGTATAGTACGGTATGGAGATTTTTAAATTTGGTACTAGTACTGGAGATTTTATTTTTAAAATCTCTGAAATTTTTAATCCCCAGATTTTTCCGACCCGTGCTCACCCCTACCTATATGTTTTTTGATAACCCCATTATGTATCTTAATTTTGATCGAACCAATACTAAAAATCTTACAAGGAGTATTATTCCTCATCAATACAGTAGTCATATATCTTAGTTTATAGGTTGAAAACCATTTTTGATTGTGAGTCATATGAAATGTGCATGCAATGTCAAAAATCCAATTATGTATTTAATTGATTAAAAAAAAGATCCTCTTAATTGCAAGAATCTTCAATGTCTTCAACCATACTTGGATCACTAGACTTTTCTACTTTTTAATCCTTCTAATTAGTTCTCTCAAGCTTATTCTTTAACTTAGAACACTCTGCCATAATGTAACCCTTCTTATTCTAGTAATAGCACTTCAAAGTCTTATTCCTAGAATTTTAACTACCCTTTTTATCATCACTAAGACCTCTCTCAAATGTCCCTCCATGAACCATAAAACTCTTTGCATGAATCTCAGGGTTAACCATAAGTTATTTAATTTTATCCTTAGAGACCAAAGCACCATAAATCTCTCCCAAAGAGTTTTTCTCGTGACTATACAATATGGTATCAATAAAAGTCACATAAGAAGGTGGCAGCGAATATAATAAAATTAAAGCTAAACCATCATTCTCTACCTTAAGCTCCATGTTCTCCAAATTAGAAACAATCTTCTTAAAACTATTTAAATAGTCCTCAATGGTGCACCTTCAATCATATGATAAAAGTACAAATGCTGCTTCAAATGCATTTTACTGGAGAGGGTTTTCTTCATGCATAACTACTTTAACTTTTTCTATAACAAAGCAGTTGTCTTCTTTTTCAAAATATCTTACAAAATTTCATTTGATAAGTGCAACTATATTTGAGTTAGGGCCTTACAATCTTTATGCTATTTTTTCAGGCGTTCATGAAAAGGGCATGTGATCAACCTCCAAAATAGTAGCATCTAAATCCATCTATGCAAAGATAGGCGCATCTTAACTTATCAAAGTGAATATCTCATACTATGATCTAAGAGAGGAATATTATACTTCATTGAAGCTATTGGTCAAAATAAAAAATGCTAAGATCAAAGAAATCACAAAAGTCTTGGCTCTTATACTAGTTTGTTATGTGAAACCATGCCAAGAAACAAACACAAAATAATAATAATGGAAAAATAAATAAGTAAAATAGATACAAAGACTTACATAGAAAACCCAAGGTGGGAAAAAATCATGGGCAGACAAGAAGATATTTCATTATGTTAAAAATAATATACAAAAGAGTGTTAAAGTAGTTACAACAATTAAGAATAATATGATGCCATACTCGAAAATTAGTGCAATTATATATATAACCCACATGGTGAGAGAATAAGAGAAAAAATATGCTCAAATTTAAAACACAACTCTTGTGTGCTAAACGGTCGCATTTCAGCCCGTGTGTCTACTTGGGTAAGAAACACGACTGCGTTCCTATCCATGTTCGCCTCAAGAATGGAAATTGCACTCGAATACGGTTTGAGACACGAGCATGTCTTGAGCCGTGTTTCTTTCAGGAAAAAAATACACATCTCAACACGGTTACCTACCATAGGCGCTTTGCTCAATTGGACAGGTGGTACATGACTGTGTAGCCTTAAATTATGATTTTTTCCAATTGGATAGGTCCATTCCATAGGTGTTTTGCCCCCACCCCTAATGAGATTAGTGGTGGATTTTGGGATATGGCCTATCGACTCAATCCCTACTCTTCATCACAAATATCCTAAAAATTCACAAAAGTATTTTTACCAAAAATGTCGCATAGTATGACTGTTGAAACTTCAATTAAATTCATGCCACAAACTTTAAGAGAAGATAAACAACTAAATTCATGCCACAAACTTTAAGAGAAGTTATCTAAATTTCAATGAATTATGTATTTGTTCTTCATATAAATATAGTTCTTTAATAATGCAACTAAATCATTTTTATTTCATATTTGATTTATATTTTAAAATGAAAAAAATATAAATTCAAAATTAAACATTTTGTTCTATAAAAGGTTAAAAATCTCATAAAATCTTAAGTTGATATTTTTTTTAATTTCCGTTGATATTTTTGTTATTATTCTCATTTTCACTAGTATGCCAGTCTGTTTAGCAATAATACAAATAATTATTTTATATTTTATATTTAATTTATATTTTAAGGTCGATAGAATATAAATCTAAAAATAAACACTTTTCTTTTCTTTTTTTCCTTTATAAAGAATTAATAATTTATAAAATCTCAATCATATGTCGTTTTTCAACAAATTTTTGGACATATTCTCATCAGTATGTCAGTCTTCCACTCAGTATATTTGTGTGCATGATGTTTTCTTATATTACATTTTTTTTAATGTTTTCTCTATGTGTAGGTGTATTCTTAATACAAACAAATCATGTTCATTTCATGTCTGATTTATATTCATTAGAGGTTTGTTGTATATGAAATGCCACTTGAAATTGAAGGTTTAAGGGAAGAAACAAATATGTAGGGAACTTTTTTTAATGCGGTCAAAATATGTTAATTTGTCCGTTTTTTAAAGAAAGAGAGAGAGATTTGTTAGAAATTTTAATTTCTAATGTTGATTCATATATTTTAAGTAATTAATAATTGCTATTATTGTACACACGGTGATGATTAGTGTAGTATTGAAGAGGCAATTATCGGGTGTAAATCCCTCTGTCCCATATCGTGAAAATATAAGTTTGAGTGGTGTTTTGTATAATAAAATAAATATAAGGGTCTTTTGACATTTTGTGAATTAAAAACATATTTTAATTCAATGACAGACAGTTTTAAAAATATACGATTAGTTTTCTTCTTAAAAAAAAAAAAAAACACACTCTGCTCTAAGGGTTTGATTCATTCATCAAAAATCAAATAAGTCTTGATATCATCACAAGGCTAATTTAAGGTTATACGGTATTGAGATTGGAGAATATTATTATTGCTTGCTTTTGGGATATTCAATTATTGCAATGGATTCTACAAGTAAGTTTTACTTTACTATCAATTTTATAATTATGCCATGATTTATGTTTTGGTTAATTTAATTGTTCTATTAGGATCCTTTAAGTTAATCGCTTCCGCATTTAAGTTATGATTAATATATACAACTAAAATTAAGATCGTTAGATTAAAATTTAATTAATTATATTCATTAATATATTTTATAGGTATTGATACACCAAAATAATTAATAATTGTAATTAAATAAAAATTAATCTAATAGTTTTAATTCTATTTATATAACTACAAATGTTTGCAACGTAGTAAAAAAATGCTATTCTTGTTTTACTTTCATATTAAAACCTTCTCGTTGAGTAGCTAAAATTTTTTTTAAGCATTAAAAGGTCATAACTTAGATAGTTAAATAGCAAAAACTTAATTTATCATACTAATAAATTAAAAAATTAATAAAAATAATTAATAACTATTAAATATTTTGAAATGTATAATTTAAATTCTGCAACTATTATTAATTTTAACAGTTTATTTTTATCAAAGTTGGAAAAAGATAACCCCTATAATCTTAGGGGGTACGAATTTAATAGACTTTTTTTAAAATTGAGTTTCTTATTTATTAATTAGATTTTTTTAATAAAAATTATAAAATAATGGTAAAATTTTTTTAATTGCATAAAAATTATTAGAAAAGTGTTGCAAGTGAAATTATTCTCATATTTTTTTGTTAATTACACAAGGCCTTTGGGTTGGGCTGCTATACCATAATAAAAAAAATAAAAAAAATGAAATAATAAAATTTATAATTATGATTAATAAATAAAAGAGGAAAGCAACATGTGTGCGAGTGCGAGTGATGTCCAAAATCCAAATGAAGAGACACTCATAACGAAAAATCCTTCACCTTCTTCACCACTCACTTCCACTACTCCAAAACAATTACTTACCGAC
>CATIWO010066673.1:0-11244 GCA_949673435.1 Macaranga tanarius | reverse complement strand
TTCCATTTCCTCCATATTACAATCACCAATTCAGTTTTGACTAATAATTCAGGGGAGTAATATTCACTTTTTTTCCATATTTCTTTTTATTGCTCACATTGAGGACAATGTTTCAGATAAGTGTGGGGGTGTTTATTTTGTGTTTATGAGTGAAATTGAAAATTTCATTCGCTTAAGTATTTGATTGTGTCTATCATCATAATGAACTTAATACAATAAATGTGGTTTTCTTAAGTATGTAGTTATTCTCCGATTAATGTTTAATTTGTAATTTTTAAACTATATTTGTAACTTCGGTCAAAGGTTATGTATAATTTTAATGAATCTAATACTATTTTCCTTATTATTTTGATTGAGACTCATGAATTAATACTCGAGGTTGTTAGGGAATTTGTTTAGTTTTAATGTGGTTAATATGATTAAGGCAAATAATGTAAAGGTCAGTTAATAAATGTGGTTTTCTTAAGTATGTAGTTATTCTCCGATTAATGTTTAATTTGTAATTTTTAAACTATATTTGTAACTTCGATCAAAGGTTATGTATAGTTTTAATGAATCTAATACTATTTTTCTTATTATTTTGATTGAGACTCGTGAATTAATACTCGAGGTTGTTAGGGAATTTGTTTAGTTTAAATGTGGTTAATATGATTAAGGCAAATAATGTAAACGTAATTAAGTTGGAGCGTAAAATGAACTTCCCTCATTCAAAAAAGAATTAAAGAAGTGAGAAAGAGCATAAAATGCACTCACCAAATAGAAAATGCAAGATGGAGCATAAAACACACTCGTTAAAGGAATAGGTATTGAATGGTTGATTTTTTAATGACTTTCGAGTATTAACTTATGAAAATTTTAGTTAAAAATGAGGAAAAGGCTCTTCACTTGGTAATTAATGAAATCCTTGTTTCTAAGTTATTATTTTTATTTTGAATTATAAGTTTTATATTGATTGGAGAATATAGTAGATACTTAAGTAAAAGTTGTTATTATATCTTATTCATTTTGGTGATAGGGTTTGGGCAAAATTCATTATTAATTTTTGCTTGAGGACAAATAAGTACTTAAGTGTAAGAAATTTTGATTAGTGTGAATTTTTATAATGTTTTGGTGATTAGTTAGTGTTATTTTTAAGTTAATTTTTATTTTAAATGGGTTATTTATATGTGATTTATTGTTTATAGGTGTTTTGAGTCATTTATAGGGATCGAATAGCAAAAAAAACTAAATATTCGAGAAGTTCAGAGTGGAATTTCGAGGAAGTCATCGACACAGGTGAGGACACAACCATGTTATAGGTCGTGTAGTTTTCTATAGGAAAGTAGGAGCTTGAACACGGCCATGTATATAACCGTGTAATTCACTGGAGAATTTGCCTAGTTAAAACATGCCCATGTTCCAGGCCGTGTATTTTACTACCATATTTACTTATATAGAACACAGTTTGTGACATGGCCGTATAGTGGTCAGGATTGATGACTCAAGTCAAAATACTCCTGTGTACAATAGAGACATGGTCGTGTATGAGCAAGAGTTTAGATAAAATCAACTTCTTTAAATACTTATCGAATGAGGATTTGAGGAGATCTATAAAAGGGGAGCTAGACCTTGTGATGAAGGGGATTTTAACAAGAAAAGAGAAATTCTAAAAGCATTTTCAAGGATCAAAAAGTGAAGATTGAAGATTGAAAATTACAAGAGATTAGTTAATTACTTTTCTTCTTTTTAATTTCTTATAATTAGTGATGGATTCTCTATATTTTTATTAGATATAGTTTTTTCATGTTAGGCTAAGTTTTTATTCATTAAGAATTAAGGATCTGAACATGAATTAGTTAATTTTTCTTTTAATCAATGCTTTGTTTATGAAAATTATATTTATTAAGCTTAATGCATGCTATTAAGTGATCGACTTTAGTATAATTATAATTAAAATTATGCATTGAAAGATGATAGTTTTCATGGAACTATAAATATAAATTTAAGTTAATTCAAATTTAGAGATAAATTGGGTTGACTAGATCCATTAAGAGTTGAATTTATAATTTGTAATCTTATTAATTAGGTTTTAGTAGTTACAATGAGAATTGGACTACAAGGACCTGATACGTGGATATAAATTAATTTAATTAGCTTTAAGAAAAGTTAATTAAGCCATAAGATGACTTAGGAGTTGCATGAACATTTGAAGTATAAATGGGAATTAACTAATGAATGTAGAGTGAATTGATTCCTAATGACTAGTAATTAATTGGTTGTTAAATTTTACATTAGTTTATAATAGTTTTTGTTCTTAGTTATAACATTTAAAACATTGAATTTTGTAGCCTTAAACAATTCGAGAGAGAATTAATAGGTGATTAGATCGTAATCTTTGTGAAAATGATATCTATATTGTACTACTTGTCGATTCTGTATACTTGCGGATTACAACCAATAATAATAAAAAGTCATTGTAAATGAGTTGAGATAGTGTTGTCTTCTATATTCCCTTGATTCTAACTATTGAGATGATTGAAACTCTCTTTTCAAAGATTGAATCCAATAAAAACTTTATAATTACTTCCTTGTCATCCTCTCTTTAACAATTTGATATGGACCAATTAAGAAATGAGTCATCTTTTACTTATAAGCATATAGCAGCACAAAGCCTACCTCAAAGTTCCTAAGGAACTGACTAAGAGTTTCCTCCACGAACTGACTAAAAGTTTCCTCCACTTATTCTAAATTTTTTTAAGTTTAAGATGTAACTTACTACAATAAAAAAAAAATGATTTTAGAGAAGAAAAGAAAGCATGTACCTTCTTCTTTTTCTTCTTCTCGTCGTAGAATTTCTATTTACAAGTTATCCAATAAGTCATCAATCTCATAAACCAGTTCCTTCAGCGTTCTAAGAACATCTTCGGCTTGACTATTATGTTGTTCATGTCTCTCAATGGCAAGACTTGGATTTTGGAGATTGGAAAAGATAATTCTTAAGCCATTTAAAGTCGCCTCCCATGGCTTGCACCAGTCCCACCTTATCTTTAATGACAAAATTGAGGCTCTAATAAACTCTATCAGCAAAAATGGAAAGATCTTGTTCTACCAAAACTTCTCAACTGGTAGCTATTTACCTTTTATTAGCTTCAATTCTCTTGTCTTTGACTAAATAATCTAGAATTCAACAAACATAATTCAAACAAAAAAACAAAATTGAAGTATATTAGTTAAGACCCATATAAAGAAAGAAACTTTGTAATCAGAACCCATTAAAGAAAAAATAAGAAAAATAATTCTAGCTAAAAAAATTTATGCCTATTACCTAATTTTAGAGTTCTTAATTTGTTTATAAATGTCAAGAAATTAGTGTAGAATGAGTTAGTGCATACATAACAACTTGCAAATATTGAGAAATTAGTGTTGAATAAGTTAGTGAATTTATTGCAATTTTTATTACAGAGAGTGAAAATGGTGGATGGCGGTGGTGATCGTGATCGTGATGTAGGGAAAAAAAGAAAGGGGTAATTCAATGCAACAGACAAATTAAGGGTAATTTTATCATTTCATTATTATGCTTATGGCAGCTAATTGAAGAGAGAGTGGAGCCCATGTTGTCCAACTAAGCACACATTAGCACATGATTAGCCCGAAGTATTGATTTGATAGCTATTTTAAAAGTTTTAGACACTTGATTACAAAAAAAAAAGACACTCAAATAGAAAAAATGAAAAGTTCAGACGCTAAATTTGCAATTTTTTCTATTTTTATAAAAATAAAAAAGTATTGCCAGTAATATATAAGTTACCACACTTTAGCATGCATCTCATAAATGGGCCACAAACAACACACAAAGTATATCAATATATTTTCTATATGCTAACCCTTTGTTTGGATAAAAAAAAAAAGGAATTAGAAAGTAAAAAAGAATAAAATATAAGATTAGGAAATATAAAGTTGAAATATATGTTATTTTTCAGTTTATTTTTGGTTAGAGCATGAAAAAGAAAATAAAATTACTTTTCTTTTCATATAAAGATAACAATAGTTTTAGTTCTAAAAATTTTACTATTCTTACAATTAACCAGGTTAATTATACTCGATTACTTTTATTTTATATTTGAATATATTTATATATTTTAAATTATAAATTATATATGTTATATACATTATTTCTTAAATAGATTTCATATATGACAATAGTTAAAAATTGGATATATACATTAAAATAATTAATACAAATATATAAAATATAATTACCAGCGTAAGAATATGAAACACCGGCTATCTGTGATAATTTATAAACCATCTATAAACCTTTTTGCCTCTATATATGGTTCTATCTAATATCATATTTGAAAGTTAAAACTGACAATAAAGAACTTTGGTTGGAACAGACAATGGAAATAACTACTGTGAAGTGATTTGAAAGCTCTGGTTGGATATAAAAGAATGATTAATTGTTTTTTTTTTTTGGTGAATAGGGAGGCCATATGACTTAAATATTGATGGACTGTATAACAGAGAGTCGTCCTCTCCTTTTAAATCGACAAGAAGAGGATTTGAATCTTATACCTTTAAATGCTCTTAAAGAAGAGTTACACTTGACTACATCTTCATTGGCAAAAAAAGGATTAAATTAATATGCTTTGCAAAGCTCCGGTTGGATATAAAAGGAAATGGCGATAATTACGATAAACTGCAGTGTGCGAGTAGTTTAATTGTCATTTTTTTCTAAAAATATTATAAATTGTAAGGTTAAATCCTACGTTCTGATAGGATTGTCTTGTGCTATATATCTATGTATCAACATTCAAATCATCTGACCTCTTTATTAATTAAAAAACAAAAAGACAATAGAAACATTGAAAGCCATAACATAAATAAGGATTCATTTACTCTCATGATCATTCCTCTCTTTTTTTGCTTCTTTTTTTCAGTAAGTTGTAATTGTGATGGAGGAAAAAACTTGAAATGCAGATGGAGGTAATCATAATTATTACAATTATTGCTATAAAGAGCTTTCATATATATTAAAGTAGAATTGAGCATATAAGCCATACAAGAACCATTCATCAAGTCTAGTATAGATGATTAAAGTGTGTGTGTGTGTATACACACACATATTTTATTACAACAAACAAAAAAATTCACAATATGTAATTGACTGAACAATAGAAATGATATAATTAATTAAGCATTTGCATGAACTGAACATAAATAAGAAATTCACCCTAATGGATATTTCTTTTGAGTATCAGTCCATATACTGATGGAGAAAATTAAAGAAAAAGTTCCATTTTATTTGAATTTTCATGTATATTTGATATGCCTTCTATTTTTAGTTTGGTTGCTTTTCAAAGGTTGAATTATATCGTGGTGTATACGGTAATGTTAAATTAGTTGTTGAGAGAGTTTTTGCTATTTTTACGATCCTACTTAGATTGAATTTGATTAATTAGAGTTCAAATACTTTGGACATCAATAGTTTAGGATAAAAAAATTTGAATTATTATTTATGTTTTGGTCGATATAAAATATTTAAAATATATATCCCACATACCTTAATTTTAGGTTTAACTCTATAAATAGGCTTACTCTTTAAAAAAATATAATTATACGTTTAGGTTATTAGCTTGGATGGTACCCAAATTTTAGTGCTTCTTTCAAATTGGATATCAAACATCAAATTATTTCTTTTTGATTATGTAACTTCAATTTGTTTCAGAAAAGGGTACTGTCAAAAATTTTTAGTCCTAGTAATTTTTCTTTTTAAACTTTTTAATCACTTAATCTTTTTAATTTAATCCTAACATTATAAATAATTAAAAAAAAAATGATTTTCTTCATCCTTTCTCAAGGCTCTAATACTATTTAAGGATGAGTCTGCTCTTACTAGATAAAATCAAAGAGTTACTCAAGGACCATAATAAGAATTAAAATTTGTAAACTTTTTAGTTTATCATATTCGTTATATATCGAGAGCTAGCAATAAATCTCAAAAGGTTCTTTATTCTTGAAAAATAATTTTCAAACTCACTCTATTTTAGAGTTAATTCTTTTAACTGCTCAAAATAATTTTCTATAGATTTATTTAGAGTTTTTAAAGAAGCAATTATAGATTTAAAATGATTAGTAATGGAATTTAACAATCCTATTATAACATCCTTACTTTAATATTAGAGTATTGGGAAAGGATGAAGAAAATAAATTTCTAAAATTTTCCATAATTTTAGAATTAAATTGAAAAGATAAAAAGATTAATGGATTAAAATTTTATGATATTATCGTTTTAACATTAAAATTAAATAATAAAAGAGAAATAAATTAATGATGTAGTCTATGGTTACTTTATTTTTTACAAAGTAAACTTTACTTTATTAATAATTACCATTTGATTATTTAATATACGCTCATCCAATGGTGACAAACATAAAGTAAAAATAAAATTTCTAAAAAATAAAGTTATTGTAGAATTTCCTAAATTAATATTTGGTGCACATAAAGAGTAAAGTTCTAGGCTACTAGTTTTTATATGTTCATTGGTTGATCCATGTTGAGTTCATGTGTAGTGAGATTCCTAGTTCAAAAATAAAAGGTAAAATATCAAAGATAACTTAAGTCAAATAAAATATTTTAAAAATACGGTAGCTTTTTTTTTTTCACTTCTAATTTATGTGTGTTTTAGTTTACGGTGTTTCCTATTTTTTCTTTTCATTTATATGATCTTTTTCTTATCCTCTTCTTCTTTTCATGATTTTTTCCAAAATTCATCAATTTCTTCATCCTTCTTCTAAACTCATCACTAATTATAACAAGATTTACAAAATTAACCTTACAAACAATTGATTTATAACAATAAAGTTCTTCTTACTCTTTTTATTCATCATCATCATCTCCTTCTTCTTTTTTTCTTTTTTTAATTTATTTTTAGATTTATGTTTTTTAGTGGTGTGGATATGATAAATAACTGATAGTTGTTTTGCATTGAATTCTTAATTTGAAATTTGTATTTACCTCATATTATATTTGGAGAACACCGTATTTTTAAAATTCTTTTCCCCGAATACCGTATTTTTAAATTTTTTTACGAAAAAGTTAGTTTTGAAAAAAAAGTCAACCATATTATTAATTTTTTTAATTTATTTTTATAAAAATAGTAAAAAAAAAAAAAAACTACACTCGCCAGGATCAAGCCAAGCCCAAGCCCAATATCTGATGATTCGAAACTGAATCAACATGCCCATCTACCGTAACCGATCTATTAAATTTAAAACAAAATACGTTTCTATAGATAAAAGAAACAAAACGTTTTGTATATAAATATAAAAAATAAAAATAAAAAGAAAATGAAAATGAAAATTTCAAAATAAACTTAAATAATAATAAAAAAAAGGTTTGCAGTTGCAGAGCGTTTGGCTGCCCACCAGAGTTTTCTCCACCATAAAACCTCCACTTTCTCCGGCGATACCACACAACCACTCTCTCTCTCTCTCTCTATCTCTTTTATTTCTTCTCTCTCTCTTTTCACTCATTTCTCCACCTATAGCTCTTCGTTTCTCCGTTCAGATTCAAGTCTCCGGCCGCTTGAAATGACCTCAATAACCTCCGCTGAGTTGAATTACCTCGTTTTCCGTTACCTTCAAGAGTCAGGTCTGTTAAATCTCCGTTTCTTCAAATCACTGCTCCTTTGTTCCTTTTTTTTTTCTTTTCTTTTGCGTTGCTCATGGTTAAATATTAGGGTTTTTGCTGTGCATTAATTCCAATTGATTAGCTCGTTGTGTTAGTAATTTTATAGATCTGTGTTCCTTGATTTGTTAGGTCTTTCTTTTCAGTGAGTGTTTTAGTCTCAATTGCTGTGTTCAATTTGTTTATTTGTATTGAGAGTTTCTTGAGGATTAGAATGTGGAATAGTTTAGTAATTTTGATTTTTTGAAACAAGGCAGAATGCTTGGCATTACCTCTAATTTTGGTTTTCAGAAGCTTAATTTGGTGAATTGTGCTCAATTTTTGTGGTGGCCTGTGTGGATGTTATAGTTGAATGTTATTAGGTTGTGATAAGTATTAGTCACTGTTTCCTTAGAAAAGGCAATTTTTTTTTTAGTTAATGAGATTTGAGTTCGAATGTTTGTGAGTGGAAGTTCGAGTTTTTATTTCTCTTCAAGTTAGCTGCTTTAAAATGTGTTTCTAAATTGTAATGAGGAGATGAATTTAACGAGTCGATTATTGAATTCTTTTCAGGTTTTACACATTCAGCTTTTGCTTTAGGATATGAGGCAGGTATTAATAAATGTAACATAGATGGGAATGTGGTTCCACCTGGTGCACTTATTACCTTTGTACAAAAGGGGATTCAGTACTTGGAGATGGAAGCTAATTTGAGTAATGTTAGCATGCATAAACCCTTCTCTCTATTTCATGCATAACTTACATGTTCACATTGTAGTCATTTAGCTATTTTGCTCGCCCTGGACATTGTGCTGACTGAATTTGCTTTAACCTTGCCAGAGTGATGCAGATGTCGATGAAGATTTCTCATTCTTGCAACCTTTGGATCTTATAACAAAAGATGTATATGAATTACGACAAATGATAAAAGATAAGAAAAAAAATCTGCACAAGGACAGAGACAAAGATAAAGACAAGGAATATGAAAGGGAGCATGAAAAAGAACGTGCACGAATAAGAGAGAAGGAAAGGCAGGAAAGGGAGAAGGAGAGCGAAAAGGATAGAGAGAGGGTAGAAAAGGATAAAGAGCGGGAAAAACAGCATGAGGATAATACTGATAGAGAAATGGTTGCTGATCAAGCAGATAAGAATAATGTCAAACATGAAGAAAATGGAATATCTGGAGGTGAATTTAGTTCTTTTTTTTTTTCCCTAATTTTTGTCATTTCTATTTTACCTCGGTGTCTCATTTAGAGTATGGTGGCTGCATCAATTCATAATATAGTTTTTCCTGCATCAATGCATAATATTATTTTTCTTATTTACTACAGTTGTTCCAGTAGTAGGAAGACCCTCTCTTAAATAATTTTATATTTGTGGTTCAAAGTATAGCTTGACTTGACCCGTTGTTTCCAATTATATGGATTTCCATGTTCTCATGATCCTGCGGTAGGCACACTGCAGATTACTAGTTACTGAAATCAAAGTGGTGGGAGTTGTATTTGATGAAACGAGAAGTTACTTAAAAATCAATTATGTCAGACAACAGGTGCAACTCAATACTAGTGAACAATGTCAGTTAAAATTGAAGTTTTAATGATTTCTTAGAAGATGGAAATTTTTATTGGTTTCAGAATAAAGTTGGAGACTTCAGTATTTATGAAATTGCTAAATTACTATCATTTTTATCGTTGAATAATTTTACTTTTTTTTTTTTTGAAACTGCAATTATCTGATCCTCTTTTTAACTTTAATACATTCGCATCTTTTTGCTTGTACTGCAATGTGTATATTGATGAATGTATTTGAATGTTGTATCAACTGGTCAACATTGAAGGGGCTAAGATGCCTATGAAATGAGGATAGTTTCATGCCTATTATAATTTTTCATGGTCCATTCTAGAAGGACAAGTATTGTTCTCTTCACTTGTATGAGGACAGATGTAAAAGACATCTTCATTAGGAGAGAAATTATTAATTTTCTGTGCCAAGATATTTATAAAATATTTTATTGAAGAAACTAACAGATTTTGATGATATTTGAGAGGTCCTAACAAAACAGCACTTGGCAGTTGATTTTGAAAACTGTATTAAGTTCCTAAGAAAAGAATACCTGGTATTCATATATTCTTTTTGGAGTTTCTCATTTGACTTGCAACCATATTATTTAGAAGTACTTGTCTTGTCAAGTTTGATGTGACGATTGAAGAATACCTTCATGGAATTCTATTTTTTAGCTTGCCTCTGCAATAAGATGTTCCCGGTTCCCCTTATTTTGTAGGGCTAGCAAATTGCAGTTTTATGTTAGCATGGCTTTGTAGCCCTCAAAATTCAAGATTGGAGGGTTGGTGAACAGATATGCATCGTTCTGAGAGAAGTTCACAAGTGGCATATTTGGTTTAAAAAATAATGTGTGAAGACTTACCAGTCAATGTTTATTGGTTAATTACTTGTGCATCAAAATATAATATAAGCTGTATCTTGCACCCTGCTGACATTTGGCCAATCTATTGTGATATCATTATAAAGCTGTGGGGGAAGATAAATACATACCCACTTCAAATTGTCCATCAATAGTATCTGAGCCATTTGTAAAAGAGACAGCACTCTCTCTCTCTTGCATTGAGTATTAAGAAAAACTTCCTTTTGTAGGTCCAGAACCTATGGATGTCTCCAGTGCATCAACATCTCAGGCATGTGAGATTCCTAGTTCTGATGTGTTGATTTTGGAGGGACATACATCAGAGGTTTGAACATTGTCCAATTCTCATGCTTTGTTTTCAAATATTTTGATGTTTGGATCTCCTTACTGCTTTCCCTAAAATTTGTAATTTTTACTGTCTTCCTTCCTTTAGGTTTGTGCTTGTGCTTGGAGTCCAACGGGATCCCTTCTTGCGTCTGGGTGGGTACCTTTTTCTTTATCGCATAGTCATCTTGCTGATGGTTCGACCCTGTTTTTCTGCATTTAACAATAACAGGACAACTGTTTTTGCATTTTGATGTTTAACTAAGATTTGACATGAAGTAACTTTGCAATATCCAATACACTGACATTTGATATTCATTTATGGAGCAAAAAACATATTTTTTATTCTTTTTCTTAAGCTTAAACTATTTCAGTTGAGAGTAAGATGCATACTAATTCTGCAAAAATTATGGTCTGAAGTGAATTAATTGTGCCAAATTTAGACCAGTTTGGTAAACCATAGGGCTGAGCACGGGACGGAGAAAAAACCGAATCGAACCGAAATTCCGAACCGATAGACAAAAAACCGTACCGGACCCGAATAATTTTAACCCCGAACCGAATGAAACTGGACCGTTTTACTAATCTGGTACGGTACTGGAGATTTTTTAAAAACCATACCGGAACCGAAGCGAACCGAAGCCGTACCGAAACTGGTACCGAACCGAAAACCGAATATAGTACCGGATATATATATATATATATATAAATTAAAATTATTAATTTCATTATTATTACTATTATAACAAATATTTAAATTACTTAAAATAAAATATTATTCACAACTAATTTAATATTAAAATAAAAAATAAATTATTAAATATAATAAAAATTTATATATTTTTAATAAT
>CATIWO010066643.1:0-33993 GCA_949673435.1 Macaranga tanarius | reverse complement strand
TACTATTTATTAGATATAATATATTTAATATAATGTAACATTAATATATATAGTTATAAATATTTTGTTAAATATTAATTTTAAATATATAAGCAAAAAATTAAATCTCCATTTGCTCCGAATCTCCGCTCCGACTTGCTCTGATTTTTCGGAACAATTCGGAGTGGAGATTTTAATTTTCGAGTCCGAATCCGGAAAACTATTTTTTAAAATCTTCGACGTTCGGATCGGGTCCGGAGAATTTATGTTCTCCGAACTGCTCCAAGACCCGCTCAGCCCTATCTCAAAAAGAAATGGGAAATTCGTGCTTGATGCTCATCCACTCATGTTTTTCTTTTTTGGCTGCTTATGAAATGAATGGAGAGAAACTAATACAATATGTACCAAGCATGACATAAGGCTTCTTCCTCTAATATATATATATATATATATATATATATATATATATATATATAAAGGCATAACACATCCGGAGACATCTAATATATATATATATATATATATATGAAACATCCCAATCAAAATTTATTAACATAAAGGCATAACACATCTGGAGACATCTATATTTGTGTAAATTTATTATTTTATCTTTTCTATTTTAATTTTGTCAAATTAACATCTTAATTTGTTTATAATCTATTATATAAAAACATGTACTTGTATGAATTTGCCACTTTACTACTAAGTGTATGATGACATATCATCTCATGTGTCTTGGTACACAAAGTAGTTTATAAGTTATAATTTAAAACAGTTAGAGTGTTTAAATGACAAAAATATAAGTAGATGTGTTAAAATGGTAAAAATTGTCAAATTTAGGGGGCAGCATATGTATTGTATCTTTACATAAATATACAGTCTATATCAAATACAAAGTCAAATTATTACATTAAACCAATAGTTTGTTAATTTTTTTTAACTTATTTAAACATGAATAAGATTGAATCGAAAAAAAAATTGAGTCTTACAATCGTAAGCTTTTTACTATAAGACGATTCTTATTGCCATTTTATTGTACAATGTCATCAATATATTTTTTTAATCACACATTGAACAGTATATATATTTAATATGTGTTCATCTTACATATTAATAAATTATATTTGTGTATCGGTTATGAGAATTGAACTTAATAAATTAAACAAAAAAAAAACTTAGGTATCATTCGAACTAACATATGTTGCATGTAAATTTTAATTGGAGAATGAAAGTTTGTAAGTTTAAAAAATTGACAATTAAATCATCTGTTAAGTTAAATTTCTTGGATTTATTTTCTATAATTTTTCAATTTTTTAAAATTTTTCAGAAGAGCAAATGTCAAATATGATGAAATTATGTCTCCTTCAAATATAGAAGTAAAAATGTTCACTATGCCCTCGAATTTAAGCTAAAGTTGGCAGCTAATACAATTGCAACATGAATGTGCTAGAGGATAAGCAAAAGTAAAATAAATAACAAATAAAAGAAAAAGTTTCAAGAACAAAGAGAGCCCCAAGAACTTTTCATTTGATCAACCCTTTTAAAAAAACATCAGATGATGAAGAAAAAAAAATATTGACAATATCCACATGATATCTTATAAATGTTAGGTTAAACAAATGCTCGTGATGAGTTCTTGTTAGGGTTACAAGAATTTAAAGTATATGTGTACATGCCTTCTATGCATCACCAAACAAACTCTTCTATAACTTCAAATTTTTCTTGATGAACACTCCCTGGCATGCAGTCTTAATTAGCTCATTTTCTTTTCTATTTATCTCATGATCATTGCTGCCAGCGAGCGAAAAACGATTTCTTCACAAGGAATTGTAAGACCCATGTCATGTTTGAATCCATATTCTTCTTCAGATCTTTGAAGCAAGTTCTGAAACTCAGGATGATCTAGCCATGATATTGGAATAATGTATCTGCTTCTGTTTTCGCCAACGTAAACAGCAAAATGACCTTTCGGTACATCATCAGGAAGGCCTGCAGATTCATGATGATCATATGATCCATGTTTCTTTCCATAACTTGAACATCTCTTGAGAATTTGCTTTAGGGCAGCTGTTTGAGGAAGCTTGTTTGATTTTCTTATACCCATTGTTGTAATATTTGTGGGTTTTATGCTTATTCGATAAGTGCTTATAGAATAAGAGAAGAAGAGAAGTGTGGAAGTTGGGGAGTGATGTTTTGGAATGGGTTAGATATGTATATATATTTATGGGGAGAAGGTATGCTTTGGTTTGGTTTTGGGTTTGAAACAAGGACATGTGACATGTGGGAGCAAACAAGAGACCAAAGAGTTTATAGAAGGTGTATAAGGGCAAGTCAAGTTCCAACCCCATTGGGGCTTATCCTACCTTGTTGCCTCCTCTAAAGACATTAAGGGACACTCTTTTCCCTCTTAAGTTTTTTCTAACTTTTGTCTCTAATATTTGCTGGATTTCATTGGAATTTCTAAGGTTTGGAAAATTTCTATGAATTTCTTTTGTTGTCCCATATGGTGTCTTTAATTTGTTTGGAAAATCATTTTATCCAATCCAGCTGTATATGTCGATGTGGATTCATATTTTCATATACATTTCATAATATTAAAATATGTTCATATTAGCCCCAAAGATTACTGTATGTAATTGGAAAGTTCCATACTTTGACCTAAATACCGATTAATTATATAATAATAATGGTGGTCTTTGCTTTCTAAATCAATGAAAGCTAATACTACAAATCAACAACAGTGAAATTCACCTTAAAATGCTTTTTAAAAAAATAATTTTTTAAAAAGATAGTTGTTAAATTATTTTATTATTTCATTCTGATATATTTTAAAATTAATAAAAAAAATTAGATGTGGATATTTTAAAAATGATAATAAAACAATAAATCATAAATATTCATATTGCGCCAAAAATATATGTACATATTAATTGAACTTTAGCTTTTGAAGCCACTAAAACGATGACTACTACCGCTATCTTTAGAGTTCAGATAATATGATACTATTTCATTTGATAAAATTTAAAAATAATAAAAGAAGTTAGATGTAGATATTTTAAAAAAATAATAAAATCATAAATCATAAATATTCTTATTACGCCAAAAACATATGTATATATTAATTGAATTTTAGCTTTTGAAGCAACTCAAAAGATGACTACTACCACCATCTTTAGAGTTCAGATGATATGGTCTTGTGTGGTACCTGCCTAAATTAAGGATTATACATATCCAAATTCTGGTCCCCTTTTGTTTGCTGATGTTTGTTTTAGGCTTTGTCCGAGAGACAAAATTTCTGGTAAACTTAAATGGACCATAAGAGACAGGAATAGTAAGAAACTCATTCAGCCCATCCATGCCTATTTTATACAAGCATTTGCTTCATAAAATCCTTCATTAGTATACCAACAACCAGTGGATAAGATGTTAGTAGACTATTTTTGCTTAAATAATATCTTAAATTTGAACTATTGTTTATAGTCACATTAAATGAATTATTGAAAACGTTTAATGTTTTATTCGATTTGAACTATATTAATTAAAATTCAATAAAATTTAAATAGCAATGGTTTAGATAATAATTCCTTTGCTACGGTCTATCAAATATTATAGTTTTGTTCTTGATTGCTCTGTAAATATTAAAATTGTGGACAGGAGCAAAATTAGTTTATTGAATATAAATCCAGGCTAGATCGAAAGTACTGATTACAAATCTATTTTATTTTAACAATTACGAGAGATTAAAAAAAATGTTAAATGATTGAGAGACCAAAATGCGCACACAGTTTTATTTAGACCTATTTGGTATAAAAAATTCAAACGTTTGTGTCATTTTATTATTTTATCTCAGCTTTTTAATTTTGATTAAAATGTCTCAATTTCATTAATTTTTAGTGATTATTAGTATAAATTAGCATTTAATTAAAATAAAAAAAAAATGCTAACATTGCATCCATAAAATGTCAATTTAGCCTTTATATTGTAAAATCCATAAAAGTCCATTTGTATAAAAAATTCAAACTTATACGATTTTTGGCAATTTTTTCCATTTTTAAATTTGAAAAAAATATTTCAAGTTAAAATTATTTAATCAAAATTCAATAAAAAGATATTGATACGATAATTAAAAATTAAATTTACATGTGATAAATTTTTAAATTTACAATTGACTATTGTTTTAATAGATTTTTAAAAAGAATTATATATGTGTATGTGCACGTGTGCGTGCATTTATGTATGTATTCATATATTTATATAGTAATATGATAAATTTTCTTTACATTTTAAAGTTAGATATTTTTAACTACTTCAAATAAATAATTATGAAATAATTAATATTTTAAATTATCTAAAGTAATAATTTTTATATTAAAAATGACTTTAATTTTTAAAATTATTATAATAAAAATCATTTATGAATTTAACAATTTTTCAATAGTGAATTTAATTCTTTTATTATCATGTCTATATTTTATTTAATTTTAAATAAATAATTATTTGTATTAATAAATTGAAAAAATTAAAATATTTTATCAAAATTTAAAAATTTGGATAAAGTTGTCTAAAATTTCTAACGTTGGGATTTTTTTATACCAATAGCACATTATAGATTTAGAATATTAAAAAGGATAAATTTGACATCTTATTTTATTTAATTTTGACTAAAAATCTATTTACGTTAAAATTGCCAAACATTTACTAAATCAAATATATTATTATAAAAATTAAAAAATTAAAATAAAATTACAAAAAGTCACGAATATTTAGATTTATTGGTTATTTTTCACGCGAATAACCCTTTATCTAAGCTCAAATTTTGTTCAATTTGACTCCTCCCAAATTGCACCCGATACAGCACATGAATGTTGTATCCATGTATCTGTGAAAAGAAAATGGCATACAAGTCTTTACTTCCTTAATCTATTTTACTTGGCTCACACAATCCAGGTCTAACTTAAGTGGCCAAAGCACTTTACTCCTCATAAAATATGTTTTAAATTCTAGATTTATCCCAACTTTAGACTTCTCACAAAATGAATTTATAAAATATTAACTTTTGACCTTAACAACTAATTGCCCCATCCGTCTCAATGATAATTAATTGCCTCCTCCCATCTCAATGATAATGAGTTATGTATCACATGTCAAAAAAAAAAAAAAAAAAAAAGCTATTTTGCTTGGCAGGGCTTGTATTTTGCTGACCAATTCAGCTGCTTCCAAACTCTACATCGACAGCATTTTCAATTTTATCCGCACCAAACTGAACTCTGTCCCCATCTCCAATTCAACACAATCCGGACACTCTTCTTTTGTGTTTTTACTCAATAATATCAATAGTATCTAAAAAAATCCCAATAACGGATGAGCCACTCATTTAAAATCAACCATTTCAAAGGACACTTCTCTCTGTAGCTAATAAGTTAAAAGAGAAAGTATATGATCACTCGATCCAATGCCAAATCCATCAATCCTGAAGCTATGATAGAATTGACCCTCATGCTATCATATCATCACTTGTAGTACCAACATGCCAACTCCAGATTGGTACAACTTCAACAGCTTATGTTATCAAACGTATGTGTAATTGCTACTCAATTTCGTTATGCTGCCTCAGTACCATTTTCGGCTAACAATGCCTTAACGACAGCTAAAGAACTTCAGCACATGCTGTAATCCTGTAAGTACAAATAAAATGTCAAACAATATCAACAGCTGTTAGATATTCATCAATCTTTTTAAGAACAAATCCTGCATGCAACACAGGGCGGGGTAGGACTACCCATGTGTCCCTGCTTGAACCAAAACAGCAACAATCAAAATATAGCCACATAATAAGAAGTAAAAGCTAGCAGACATTTATTCCTCCTAACACTGAGCACCACTCGTATCTTCAGCCATTGCTGGTATGACATGAGGCATTTCTCACGTTCTACGGCTCATAAAGCTTGAAATTTCTATCCTATTCCAAGAGCACAAGTAATGTGTGCACTCCATTAGAGTGAAAAAATTATTGAAATCCCACTGTATCATTCGGAAAGACCCAACTGGGCGCTGTTAAATTTTGAAATTGATTTTTCTTCTCTAATAGAGCACATATGGACCAATAAAGCTACCTTTAAAAGCTTATAAGATCAATCTTACATGTATTTTTCTGCATGTTTCTTTTGTTGTTGTTTTTGTTTTTGTTTTTTTTTTTCCACATTCCAATGAACAAGCAATGTTCCTGCAATCTGATACCCAAAACCAAATGTATGTTCATTAGATCAAGAGTAGAACATATTAAACACCATTATTAGTGGGAA
Organism: Macaranga tanarius; assembly: GCA_949673435.1. Lineage (NCBI taxonomy): Eukaryota > Viridiplantae > Streptophyta > Magnoliopsida > Malpighiales > Euphorbiaceae > Macaranga > Macaranga tanarius. The sequence goes on along the minus strand of CATIWO010066643.1, from coordinate 27,712 downwards.
CACTCAATAAATCAGCCAACATTATTTGATTATCCTTTACCTAAAATTCAGACATGAAAAGAAAAAGAATACCATAAAGAAAGATGTTGGAAAATCAGTGAAGCAAAAAAAGTCGGCTATCCATATTCTGTGAAGGAAAATAAGTAGGCATCTCCTTGTCATCTAGAGGCCAGAAAACTGCCATAGATGATCAATACAAGTTAATAATCACTTTTGTTAGATGGTGACCATGTCAAATGATTACCATGTGAAGGGCATGTTACCCTTGTCCTGAAAAGACTCGATAAAGACAAACAAATTAGGCAATTTTAATTTCATCCCAATCGCCAATAACACCTTCAGTTGTCAACCCATCCTCAGAAGTTTCCTGTTGGAATTTATCTAAGAGCTTCTTCCCTTTGAACTGAAAAGTGTCACTATCTATCAGTATAAGAGAAAAACACAGAGAATAGCTTTAAAACATAACCATTATATGGGAAAAATCTATATTTTCTGGAAGTGACGAAAACAATAGTAAATAAAGACATCTTACCAATTCTGGATGAAAATAAAGTCATGAAATGAAATTTCTCTTGCTCAAGAACATGCCTATGCTGAACTGTCATTTCAATTATATGGCTGCTGAAGTGATGATGTTATTTTCTTTGTGAATCATTTCTTTCAACTATTTCCATCATGGCACATCTCCTACTTTATTTCGTAGTTGGATCAAAAGCTTATCATGATTGTAACCCCATCAATACATTGAATTGGTCAGTTCCCCAAACTAAGAAGTTTAAAAAATTGCTGGGCAATTAAACATCAATAAAAGCCTAACATCATCGACATTCCACTCCAACATTGTCTTTGACAACGGATAAGCATGCCAGACAACTTCTGGCAATTTTCTTTGCAAATATACAAAACAGAACATCGTCCGTCGCTACTCTGCACAATTCTATACAACCATATATTGTTCATAAAATCCTTCCAGAAATATTTAGCTCTTTACAGAAGCAGAAATTAGATAAGCTAAAGCACATTACAAAGGAAGTCAATAAATGTGGGCAATTCCACATGGTTTACATCTGGTTACCACGAGGAGTTGTCTTCCATAATTTAAATTTGATAATCAAACTCCATAACTAATCTGGCATGATAATATACATTCACAAATCATAAGTGGAGGCTCCTATAGGCGGTTGTTGTAGCCCATCTATCACATTCAGCTGTCTTCTCAGCTTAACAATATGAGCTTGCACCTATCACATTTTAGCATCAGATACAAATCTTGATGAGTTCAAAATTTGAAGTAGCCTGTCCACCAAAAAGTACAAGCAAAAAAAAATATGGAATAGAAAATCCAATAAATGCCATTCAGATGGGGTTATCAATAGTCCATTCAAAGAGAACAACTTATACTGCACAGCCATAGCCAGGATAAGATATCCCTGAAATGTGAGATCATTTATTATTCCACAACTGCATTGAATCAGGCAATTTTGCATTTTATTCACATCCAGTATTATTGACTTTTGTACATAGGAGAATCGCGTGTGGAAGGGGTTGAATACTAACTATTCTGGGGTTGGTTTTTAAGGTCTATCACCTTGAATAATCACAGCTATATAAATGACAGAGATACCATAAAAAGAGACAAGATCACCATGAGCTCCATTGCATAGACGACAGAAAAAATTTCAAGTCATAGAAGGGTGCTTTATCACCTTTCAATGTCCAAGTAAGGATTTTCTTTGACAAACAACATCACATATTTCAGGCTAAAATGCAGAAATGTCACTCCCGGCTGCTGATAACATAAAGGTTTTCAAGTCATGGAAGGGTTTACTGCCTTTCAAAGTCCAAGCAAGGATTTCTTCTGACAAATATCATCATATTTTTTAGTCCAAAATGCGGAAATGTCATTAATAACTACTGATAGAATGGCCAGCATTCAATAAACAGTTACACATTGCTTGACCAACTTATTTAGAACCAAAACATACTTACCTGCTGACGAGCTGCCGCAAGTTTCAAAAGCTCATCTGCCTCCGAAAAATTCAAGAACCAATGACATAATGGATGATCTTTGGTATCTCCTCTCTCCTTTTGATTTATGTCTTGAACTGGGACTGCCAAAGGTCCAAACAGAAACATACCAACACAGAAATTATAGTAAGTGAAAACTTATAAAAGAGCATAGCTATATTACTAGGACATTCACATTGAAGCATCTAAGTCCAACAATTTTACATGGAAAAGCATATGGGTGCTGGACATTCAGGAATTAAAAAAAACGTATTTAAAATATTGACAAGCATGTGCTTGGACATGTACTGATACCAAATACAGAGACCATGAGTCCGTGTAACAAAAAAGGCAACAAGAAATTTTACCAGGAGCAGGCAGGTTGAATCCAATAGGCAACCTGGGCATGACTACAGCAGGATGATTCTGAACACGAGCCAAAAAATTTTCAGAAGGATCAGGAAAGACAATCTCATTGTAAGATTCCACAATAACAGGCTTCTTGGTTGACTGAGGGCCAGTTTCATCTTCAGGATATAACTTCAGCTGGTGAAACCTGCATAAAGTGAACTACAGCTGGTAATCAATCTCCTCCTGAAGCAAATCAAGACAGTAAAGAACAAATATACCCACAAGTCCAACTGCTTATCGCAAACATCACTGTGGAAGAAAAGACTGATGGCAATTTCAAATTCACCCCAACCACATTCAGATAACTCAAAAGGAGGCGATTCTAGAACTCTCGTAGGGTTAACGAAACTGGGATGCAATTGAAACACAACTCGCTTTATCACAACTCCAAGATCTTCATTTGTTGCCCCACGAACATAAACAGACCATTTATGTGACTGAGTCCTAACAAACAGATTAAAAAATCAGCAAAAACCCTACCAAGGGAATACTTCAGGAGAAAAGAGTATCAGAAAGCACTTACTCACTGGCCTTTCTACCAAGGTAAAATGCAATTGTCCCATATACCACAGGAACACTTATTTCCACATCTTTAATTATCTTGTTTACAATCTACATAATAAAAGCAAACACAAAAGTTACAATTTTTGAAGTTTCATCTCTCAAAATTCTGACTTCTGAGTTTCTATAAGATTATGAAACAAAAACAAATGCAAATAAAATAAAATTAAATCAATAGAAAGCTAATTGACGAAGAAGAAACGGAATGAGCACATACAGAGAGAGAGAGATTACCTTGCTGTCTCCTTCTTCAGTAGGTTTCCCAATTTTAATACGCTGTGGCTTCACGGCGGAGCCGCCATCTTCCGGTTGCGATCCGCCTGGTGTTGGATTCAGCATTTCAATGTTCGTCATTGTTGAATGGAATCAATATATTGCAATTAGGGATTTCCCGCTTGAAATTGCTGGCATTAGAGTTTTTATGAGCAATTTTTTGAATTGGGGGGTAAGGGTTTTCAAAATTTCTTTTCAGTCTTAATTTTATGGGAAAAAGTACACAACAAATACCTTGTCGTTTAGGTGTTTAACATTTTGAAGAAAGTAGTTTATTTTGTATCAATTTAATACCACGTAAGTTGTTTTAATAACAATGGTGTAAATGACCTGAGCTGAGTCGAGCCAAGCCGAATCGAATTTTGACTAGTTTGAATTTGATTCGTTTATAATCTAACTAAGATTGAGCCAAACTTATTATATCATTTGGTGTTTGCAAGTTTAAACAAGTCTAAACAAGGTAAAAAAAAAATTAAAAATACAAACTATAAATTAAAATTATTTATTAAAAAATTCAAAATAAATTATTTACTAAATAAGTGATTATAAAATTTTAATATTATTTTAATATTATATTTTTTAAATATATTTTAAACTTGTTATGAATAAAAAATTATATATTATATATCTAAAATTAAATTCTTTAATACATTAAAATTACGATTCAGCTCACGAGCTTTTTTTCGAGTTTGTTCATGAGATTTATGTCACGCTCTCAAATATCATATAGCATACACGTGGCATCAGGATTTATATATATATAATATGAAATACATATACATCAAATCACATATAATTTCTCATGTAATATACAACTTTTACCCAATATCATTATTAGATTACTCATGGCTAAAGTATATTCACAATATCAATACAACATGTGATATATCTATGCAAATAAGGATAATGTCTAATTGCACCGAGCTCGCCTCTGGCCCACCTGAGGTCACTAACAAATGCAACTTTGAGCTTTATCTAACTATGCCCTGAAACATATAAATGCAAGGAAATGAATTTGATACTCAATAAGTAGTTACGAAAACAAATCCATATGACAACTTTTCAAGAACTAATTAATCTAATTTGATTAAAAATAATGAAATTTGGGCTACACTGTCTGGAACACAGTCGTGTTCCAACCCATGTTCACCTTGGTTCCATACACCCCCTCACACACGGTTATGAACACGCCCGTGTGCGTCTCGGTCTAAAATACACATTTTTATAATTTCATACACGGCCATGTACACTCCCGTGTGGCTCTCGGGTTAAAATTCACATATGACACACGACCATGTTCTAACTTAAAACTAACTGTGTCCTCTCACACGGCTCGAGATATGCCCGTGTCTCGATACACGATCTAGGACACGCCCGTGTCTCAACTTGTTTTCAAAATCTACTAAAGCATTCAATTATAATCTCAAAAGCATTCACCATTACAATACTATATTAGGAATACTCACTTCTCTAAACTCATTCTTGGGTGTCTCAATTACACCATGTCATATCATTTCAAGCAAATTATAAATATATATATATAATCCTCACAATCAACATATATAGAATACAAGACAACAAGGCATATATTTCATCATCCTCCCAATATTATTTATAACACCACACCACACTACATCAAATGGCTTGCACAATCCCTATAATTAGGCATCATTCACATTTTAATAACCCTTTATCAATTCACCACATACTCCACTATAAGTCTCAATATTAACATATCATACTTCTTGCCACATCAATTGGCTTATACAAACCAAACATAATCAATTAATAATATTAATATAAGAATCAATTTATAGATAAGCACTATATTAATATGCACTCACAATCAGCACTTTTCAATCAAGTTATAGTTATTAATCTCATTTGCCTTGCTGATGGATACTTAGCTAATCGACACCATATTAATCAAACTTACTGACGGTCACTTAGCCAATCGATATACTCAACAATTCACACTTTTGACGGTCACTTAGCCAATCGACTTAATCACAATTCACGTATGTCGACGGTCACTTAGCCAATCAACATACTCAACAATTCACATATGTCGACAGTCACTTAGCCAATCGACTTAATTAAAAATTCACATATGTCGACGGTCACTTAGCCAATCGACATAATTCAACAATTTACGTATGTCGACGGTCACTTAGCCAATCGACATACTCAACATTTAACATAGTCGGTGGTCACTTAGCCAATCGACATGTTAATCACACTTTACATAGTCGATGGTCACTTAGCCGAACGACATAATCACATTTAACATAGTTGACGGTCACTTAGCCAATCGACATATTCATCACATATCACATCCACATTTACTCACAAGTACAATATCATTTATACCCAATGTGCTAACTCAAGTTCACAATACAATCACACTTACAACCATAAATTCAATGTCATCACATTTCATATTTACTATGTTCAATCATATGTCTTACAATAATTTCATCAACATATACCTCATAACAAATACATCCACCTCACACTAGTATGCAAATATTATTCACGCTGTAACATTCCATAGTATTCTCATAACTCAATATTTATAATTCATCCACATGCATTTCTTGTCAATGATAGTACATGTTCCACCCAAGTCCACCATATATATATTTATTTGGTATATCTCATAAGTATTATTGTTCACATACAATGCTTAATTTATCAATTACAAAAACAAGAATAATATTTAATTGACAATACTACATATCCTTGCATCACATTATTATATAACAATAACTACTTACCTCAAGTGCTTTCAACCCCTTTAAAAGTGAAGTTTATCCTAGTGATTGGTATCTCCTCTTTCCTTGTACTTGCCTACATGTAATCATACATCAATACCACATAGCAAGTATGACTCTTGCATCCAACTCAACAAAATGCAACTAAGTGTAACCCATACTCTAGGTTCAATGTACCCAAATACTTTACAAACATATTCAAAAATTATGAAAATATTACTGAAGCTAGACCTATGAGTCTACTTCAAATCCCAATTAAAATTTCTTGATTTGGACGTGTGCAGAATTAATTATGGATTTTTGATTAAAATCGAACAAAACAAAGCTTACAGCTTGAGTATGAAACTGTCAAGCCCTACCAGTCAGTCTTAACTGCAAAATCAGCTCTAGCTCAAAATATAAAAGTTGTAGAAAACACTCTGAAGTTTCTACAGCACTAAACCTTGCTCAAATCAGAGCTCTACAACTCAAGTTATAGTCAAAATACTAAGACTGATGTACCATAAAAATAGAATCCGAAATTCAACATTCAAAACCTAACTTAAATAACCAAAAATAAATATAAGCTTACAAAAAATGATACTTAAATAGCCTTTAAACCTTCTTAAACTCCCCAAAATGATTCTTAGATATATAGAGAATTCATCAAAAATCTCCCCAAAGCTAGATAAGAATTTCTCTTCTTTTTTCTTTCTAACAAAAATCTCTACACAACCTATCATATATATATATACACACACACACACACACACAAGCCAATCAAAATATACCACTTGCCCTACCAAAAGTCTCCCTTACTTTAATTATAATCATCACTTAATATAATAATAATAATAAACATCCATATATATCACTTAATAATAATAATAATAATCAACATTTAACTTATAATAATAATAATAATAAATAAATATTACCCCAAATCTCTACACTTCCTTACTAAACTTGAATTATTACTCAATAATTTCACAACTTTCTATTTAGACAATTAACTCCAAATTTACCTTGCAAATATACCCCTCTCTACCAACATCTACAAATCCACACTTAATATAATCCATAATTAATCTTTATATGTTATGACAGTATAATGCATGAACAGTATATCTAAGATGCGGGTGTTACAATTCTCCCCTCCTTAAAGAAAATTTCATCCTCGAAATTAACTACTTATCAAATAAACACTACATTTTGAACTCAATTCCTCTTTATTCTTATTGCATAATACGTTCCAATTTGTCACCTCACATCTCTATTCAGCATACCAAATAATAACACTTCATGTCATTTCTCGCTTATAATATCATATGCCCAAATGTATATAATAACATAAATACAATATTCAACATTATTCCCTATCGTCACCACTTTAATACTGATGGCAGGCATAATTTCTCAGTAGAGCTTGACACTCTTTTCCACATCACAACCTCTTCTATATTTATTTCATTATCAGCCAAAAATTAGGAAAACTTAAGACCCCTTTGTTTTTCCAATTCAACACCTTCTGATAAAATACATACTTTAATCTCTTGATATTTATTAATATAACAATGATTCCTTATATCATTATAGTTTTTAAATCTTCAATGGTTACACCATGTTAGCTAATTTAACATCATAGAATGATATTTTTGCTTCATGAGATCATAATTTCATCACTATCTACTATAGCGATCATGCACATACTCTGATTCCGGTCCTAAAACTTTAACATAGCTCAGTAATTTCATTCCCAAATCATTTATTTGACATAATATATAACTATATCTTCTATAAGTTATTCAACATGTCTATGTTAATTTAATCAATAAATCAAGTACCCTTCAAAATTACTACCTCTCCTCTTATAATTCTATCTTGAGTACTCTTATAGTGGCTTGCAATTATGCATAGCTACTATATAATTACACACTATCATCTTCTACTTTAATAAGCTGAAATTACTACTTCTCATAACAAGTATTCAATCAAACACTTCATCTTCTTGAATTTCAAGTTTACTACTAATACTGAAATAACTTTCAATAACTTTCTCAAAAACATATTCATAATTTTGAATTAAAGAAATATATCCATAAACGAATCATATACAGCAAATATACTGAAAAATTTATAATAAAAACATAACTTATGTATATCAATTCCACTTTCCATGACTATGTTTACACATTTCAATTCACTTAATCAAGAGAATGTACAACCACATATGTACTTGCAACATTCTTATAAATACTCATTTTTTATCAAGTCCATACATAAATGAATAGAAATATAATTAATAATATTGGAGCACACCTCACATAAGCTTATATTTTAGGGCTTATTTAACATCTGTACTCATCTCAATAATAAGAGATAACATCTCATAATAATTCACATAAGAGCAAAAGTTCATTCACTCACATCCAACTTTCAATAATCGGTACCCAATCGAAACTATTCTCACACAATCACATCGCTTCTAATATATTTTAGCTTATTTTAATTGTTAACAGACATTTAGCCATTCGACATATTAATGAATTACTATTATCGATGGACACTTAGCTAATCGATATAGTATCAATATTCTTATTGGCGAACACTTAGTCACTCAACAAAATCATCATTTCGTATTATTTTCTATTTAAAGCAGAATCCCATCAAGTTAGTAATTATATTATCTCTACAAGTATAAAAATATTCATGCCACATTTAAACAATTCAAGTGTGATGCAAACTCATGTAAATAAATGCATGAACTTATAAATTGATCTATCATACTGATACATTTTAGATAAACATAATATGTTTGTTGTATTATTTCCATTTCCTCTTTTTCTTCAACCCTTTCCTTGGTGGTTTCGTGGTATATTTCCCCCGGTACTACTTGGGCTTATCATTTGAGATTCTTCATCATTTTTCTTTCTTGGACAATCCACGATAAAATGTCCGGGTTGTCTACAATAAAAACACACTCTTGGCTTAGTTCTCCAACATTCTCCTAAATAAAGTTTACTACAACTGTTGCATATTGAAGTTGTTGTACCATCCATAGATTTGCTTTTACTAATGTCTTTTTGATTATCTACTTCTCCAATACCTATGTTGTATGATTCTTTCACTGATTGATCACACTAGTTCATCCTACTTTTCTTGAATTGGCTTTGTTGAGTCCTAGTGGTTTTAAAAGATAAATCATCTCTTTCCCTAGTTGGTGTAGTAAAGGCACTTGTCATTCTCTTCTTATTAGTATCCAAAATACTCTTTTCTAGTATCGTTTCCTCAGCCTATAGTGCCACTTCCAAAAGATCTCTATAAGTTAGTGGCTTTACTACTATTCTTTCTCTAATCTCAAGATTTAATCCCCTTTCAAATTTATTTCTTTTCAATTCGTCTGTGGCTACCTTTTCATATGCATATTTCGATAGCCTTATGAATTGGACTTCATAATTAGCTATAAATAATTCTTCTTGCTTTAAATTGAGGAATTTGAGCTTTTTCTTATCCTTGTATACAACCAATATATATTTATCGGTGAATGCTTGCAAGAAAAGTGCCCAAGTGATCGTCATTGGTACATTCTTACTTCCCGGCACCGTATCCTACTAGTCCAAGGCATCTTGTTCGAATAATGATGTCACATAGCTAACCCTCTTTTCAGGAGTGCAATAAAATCGATTTAACACTCTTTTTGTAATCCTCAACCATTCTTCAGCCACTATTGGGTTAGTGGTTCCTACAAAAGCTTTGGCACCTTTTTTTCTAATCTTCTCAAAATTCTCATCAAGAGTGCTCTCATTCAGTTTTTGTGCCATCTCTCGTATAGCTTGCATAAACTCTTGCATAAATGGAGGGTAAGGAGCTTGTAGAGAAAGTGGTTGTGATTGTTCACCTAATGCATGCATAGACACTTGCCTATCAACCGACTCAGATGACTCTTCAGAGCTAGAGCGAGGTGTTTGGTGTCCATCCATCCTAATATAATTTAACATACATCAACTATGTACAACTCATGATTTATGCATGATATGCCATAAATGTATCACATTCTTATATCCCAAAGAAATCTAATTCCCGCTCTGATACCACTTAATGTCACGCTCCCAAATATCACATAGCATACATGTGGCATAAGGATATATATATACATGAAATACATATACATTAAATCACATAAAATTTCTCATGTAACATAAAACTTTTACCCAATATCATTATTAGATTACTCATGGCTAAAGTATATTCACAATATCAATACAACATGCTATATATCTATACAAATAAGAATAATGTCTAATTGCACCGAGCTCGCCTCTGGCCCACCTGAGGTCACTAACAAATGCAACTCTGAGCTTTATTTAACTATGCCCTAAAATATATAAATGCAAGGAAATGAATTTGAGTTCACCCCCTTACACCCCCTCACACACTACTATGAATATACCCGTGTTCTTACCTGTGTACGTCTCGGTCTAAATACATATTTTTATAATTTTATACACGGCCATGTACATGCCCGTATACTCAGCCGTGTTTCTCTTGGTCCAAAATGCTCGAATTCTTAAACGAGTACACAGCCTTGAACACGCCCGTGTACTCACTCGTGTAGCTCTCGTGTTAAAATTCATATATGACACACGACCATGTTCTAACTTAAAACCAACCGTATCCTCTCACACGGCTCGAGATACGCCCGTGTCTCAACCCGTGTCTTGATACACGGTCTAGGACATGCTCGTGTCTCATCCTGTTTTTAAAATCTACTAAAGCATTCAATTATAATCTCAAAAGCATTCACCATCACAATACTATATTAGGAATACTCACTTCTCTAAACTCAGTCTTGGATGTCTCAATTACACTATGTCACATCATTTCAAGCAAATTACAAATATATATGTAATCCTCATAATCAACATATATAAAATACAAGACAACAAGGCATATATTTCATCATCCTCCCAACATTATTTATAACACCATACCACACCACATCAAATGGCTTGCACAATCCCCATAATTAGGCATCATTTACATTTCAATAACCCTTTATCAATTCACCACACATTCCATCACAAGTCTCAATATTAACATATCACACTTCTTGCCACATCAATTAGCTTATACAAACTAAACATAATCAATTAATAATATTAATATACGAATCAATTTATAGATAAGCTCTATATTAATATGCACTCACAATCAGCACTTTTCAATCAATTTATATTTATTAATCTTATTTGCCTTGCTGATGGATACTTTTATTAATCTTATTTGCCTTACCGATGGATACTTAGCCAATCGACACCATATTAATCAAACTTGCCGGCGTTCACTTAGCCAATCGACATACTCAACAATTCATACTTTTGATGGTCACTTAGCCAATTGACTTAATCATAATTCACATATGTCGACGTTTATTTAGCCAATCAACATACTCAACAATTCACATATGTCGACGGTCACTTAGCCAATCGACTTAATTAACAATTCATATATGTCAACGGTCACTTAGCCAATCAACATAATTCAATAATTTACGTATGTCGACGGTCACTTAGCTAATCGACATACTCAACATTTAACATAGTCGACGGTCACTTAGCCAATCGACATGTCAATCATACTTTATATAGTCGACGAATCATCAAATGACATGCCTAATCCTACAGAACCTATCTCTCGATTAAGCTTATAGTATTAATTCAATCTTAGGGTGATCGGTCCTAAAATGACATTAAGCACAACAATAACCAATGAATTAGCAACCTAACATTAATTACAATAAGCACATGGTTAATTCAGAATAAGAACCCTAAAAAGGATTCTAGCCACTCATGTTAAAAATAAAAGAAAGCAATAAAGAAATGAAATCAATTCTAAATATAATGAATAATAAAAGAGTTGATACAAGAAAAACCCCCTTCCAAATGATGTAAGGAAGCCTTGCTCTTCTAACTTCAAGCCAAGTATCTCCTCTACTATGAACTAAAGCAAAACAGAATGAAAAATGTATTCTGAAACAAAAAGAATAGAAAACCAAAAAAAAAACAACCTCTAATAAAAATTAAATAGTTCTATTCATAGACCTAACGACCTAGTGAGAAAGGTAATATGAAACACTTCAAACTCTATCTAACCAAGAACTAAAAGATAAGCTCAATCCTACTAAACTTCAGCTTCAAATCTACTTCTGAATGACTACCACATCAGCTAGGCACAGGTGCGCAGGAATTAGACATAGGTGTACAGCACATTAACTTTGAAGCACTCGAAACCAGGCACGAGCGTGCTCAATTTTGGCACGGCTGTGCACCCTTGAAACTTGCTCTGCTCAAGAACCAGGAACGAGCGTGCTCGAATTTGGCATGGGCGCACCAACCTGAAGAAAGGATAACCTTCTAATTTAAGCTCCAATCTTATCTTAGCTTCAAGTATTATCTTTATCTCATCTCAAATGTATCCTACAACCAAAAACTCAACAAAAATTATCTATTCAACATAAAAACAACTAAGTCCTAATAATTAAAATAAAATAGTAAAACTAACTAAATTAACTAAAAACTAACTAAACATGCAACTACTAAACCTAATATGCTATAAAATGGAGTGCTCAAAACAAGTATTTTTCACACTCATTAAATTCCCCCACACTTGAGCCTTTGTTTGTCAGATGCATTCGAAGACGAAGTCTCTGAAACTATGATCTCAACATATGGCTCCGTTGATGCCTTAGTTTCTTTATTTTGAGAGATCAATTATTTTAGCTCCTCTACTTTAGTCATCAAATTATCCATCCTTACATCTCGTATAGTCTCATAAACTTCAAATTTGGTGATCACATCCATAATCATGTGACCAACCCTTTGATCAGTTTGATTTGTTACATCTTCTATCTTTTTTTCAATTTTCTCAATACTTTCCTCAAATCTCTTCCTTTTTACTGCTCTATTTTTATCCTTACTTTTGCCTTACCATCCTTCTTATTCACTCTTGCATTATCATGAGCTATTTGAGGTTTAACATCTTTTTCCTCCTCTTCACTGACATCATCAAAATTTTCTACCACCTTTAAAAGAGGAACACCTCCATGTCTTAAGGTAGTTTAATGCAACTGATAGCATCTTCGATTGTCTATATCCTTTAGCCTTCCAAGATCTGTGATGATCTCAGCTCTGACTAGAAAATCTACATCAAATATCTCACATTCCAATGGTTCAAAAAGGGTGAGTTTTCTTGGTATAAAGTGTATGGCCAGGCCCGTGATAATGTGGCCCATAGACATCAATGTTTTCCATCCCTACACAATACGCCACATTGAACGAAATGCAAGATATGCACTATTTACCCTACGGTTAGTATACGTACACCACATTAAGAACAATTCATCAGGCATAACCTTAGTGCTATCATTCTTACTAAAGATAGTGTGTGTCATGAATTTGTGCATCAGCAAATATGAGTGACTATCAATTAGACCACTAATCATTGTATCTCTATGACTTATTCTATCCCCTTTTGTAATTTCAAACTAAAAATTACTCATATTGAATTCAGGAGGAGGTTGACAAATACCTCCTTCGAAAAAACTAAAAATTTCAGTCATGAGATCATAGTCAAAATTATATTCTTTTCCAAAGAATCTATATGAAAAAATTCTTTGCTCTTCATCTTTGATTTTCAAAGTAGTGTAGAATTTAATGGTCAATTCTAAAAACATATTATATTGTACTATTTTTAACTTATAACAGCCTAGCTTTTTCACAAAATATTCATAAAATCATGCATTCCAATGTCTTTCAAGGTTTCATCATCAAAATATTTAGGCATGCATATATTTATTTTGCTAAGAGAACAGAATCTCTCACCTTCTTCATCTGAAAGAAAAGGGAAAAATGCATCATACTTGTCTTTGAGATCCATTAGCTTAAGTCTTATCTCCATTGGTGCCTTCCCTTTTGCATTGGACCTTTAGCTATCATTAGACATGCTATTTGAACTCATTAGGTAGCAAGAAAAATAATTATAGAGAATATAGATGCAGAGAATTTCAGTAAAAGAAAAGTGTAGAGAATGTAGAAGTTTTGAGAATTAAAATAATCCTATGCCTATAAATAGAAGAATAAAAATTTTGAAGTTTACAAGGACTAAACAACCTATTTCCTAATCCTTTATTGAAAAAAATAAATTTTATTAAAAAGAGACATCTCAAACTCCTAATAAGAAAAGGAATTTAAAAGAAACACAAATTCTAAAACAAAATAATAAAAAAATAAAAAAATTAATGTTTTCCTCCCCCACACTTAAATTATGCAATGTCCACATTGTATGAAATTAAAAATTTTCGGATGGTGGCTCAATCAGGTGGCACAGCCATGCGCGAAAGTGGCACGGCCGTGCCTACTTTTTAAAAATTTCAACTGGAACAAACATCAGGTGGCATGCCCATGCGTGAAAGTGGGGCGGCCGTGCTTGCTTTTTAAAATGTTCGACTGTCATATCTTCAAAGCAAGCACAACCGTACATAAAAATGGCATAGTTATGCCTTAGTTGAAAATTTGGCACATGTGAATTGTTCATTCTTGCAAAAAGGATCCATTACCATAACAGAAACTAACTACATTGCCTTATGCATGACACAATTTAAAAGAAAAGGAAGAGAAGGAACTAAAAACATCATATAATATTAATGAAAGACAAATTACATTTCAAAAGCATAAAATAAAGTACATTAACATTGGTATAAAACTAAAATAAATATAAGACTAAAGCGAAACAAACACTAAAGTAAACACAAATTTTCAAACACAAGTTCTTGAATTGTCATGAATTTAGCCCTTGATCATGTGGAGGGAATGGACGTGGAAAGAAGTTTTGAGCTTGAAAATACGCCATAAGGTTGTGATTGATCATTATGATATTTGTGTTCATATTTTATGCCATTGAGGTAAGTTTCCCCACATTAGAATCAATCACACCTACTTGGAGCTCTAAATTTTCTAGGCATTGTATGACTTGATGTATATCTTCTTCTTCCTCTTCTTCATCCTACATTTCTTACGGTTGAGGTTGATCACCAATGAGTATAGGCACCCCATTTCATCCCATTTTATCCCATTTCAATCATTCCCATAGCTTCCATCATATGAAGATCGATGAGACAATTACCCGGTAGTTTGTAGAAGGGCATATTGTCGATGTCAAAGCCTAAATAATTGGCGATGCTCAGCACCAATTCCCCTAACTTAATAGCCCCCACTCTTTTATTCGCCACATCTTTGAATTTAGTTGCTATTACATTACAGATATCCAACATGCGATTGTTAATCATACAATATAAAATATTCAATTCCATAGTGGTGACTACTAAATTCCCTTCCTTCCGAGGAAATAAAGAGTGTGACATGAGCCTATATAGATATCTCAAGGCGGGTGATCAAATGTTAGATTCCTTGGCTAACTGAGGCTCATACATGCCATATCTTTGGCTGGAGATTTCTTTCCAAAATTCATCTCTATCAAAATTAACCAAAGCATCTTAATCTTTTGGAAAGTGAAATACATCATTAAGTTCAAATAGGCCAATGCTATAATCTTGGTTGCCTAGCCTTAAACTTAGCATGGCCTCACTCTCATCAAATTGAAAAGATGATAGAAATTCACATGTAGGTATCACATAAGTGGGGTGTTGTATCATCACAAAAGCCTCCCAACTCATTCTACTGATATACATGTTCACACTATATAATAAACCTGCTCTTTGAAGGGAAGATGCACTCATATATTTCATAGGCATAAATTATCTAGCCATCAATTGATTAAACTTATTTCTTTGCCCCTCATGCCCAAATTGAATGTTAGGGGGATAGGGTCTTACCATTCTTTTTTCTTCTTGGTTGGGATTGCGAGAGCTTCCCCCATATCTCCTTGGTCTCCTTTGTGCAACTGTCTTCCTTCTTGGCTCTCTTTCTATGGTTAGTGTAGAGTATTTGAAAAAGAGGCGAGGTGTTTCTCTAAAATTTTGTACTTGGGAAGAAAATGGAGAAGAAAATTTTTAAAAGTGTGTAAAGAATATGAAAGAGAGGAAGTTATGCTCAAGAAATATGAGAGAAAGTTGAGAAGATAATTTGAGAGTGTGGAGAGAAAAGAATGGAAGAGAGGTTTATATAGAGAGGGTTATGGTTTTGAAAAGAGGGAATTGTGAATTAGGAAGAGAAAAAGGGTGTTGAAATTAATTAAAGAGCTTGGGACTTATAAAAGAATTTGGGAATTTGAGAAAGGAGTCAACGTTGAGAAACCCTAAGTCTAGGAAGATGACAAAGAGTTTTGAAAGTTGTGGGTAGTAGGAAAGTATGGGGAATTGAGGATTTGAGTCAATTGAAGACATAAAAGAATGTGTAATGCTGAATTTGACCGACATATGGCATGGTCATGCGTGAATATGGCACAGTCGTGCCTGCTTTTTAAATTTTTTGACTGGCACAAATAAAATCAGGCACGGCCGTGCATGAAAGTGGCGAGGCCGTGCCTGGTTCTAAGGTTTTATATTTCTCTTCTTTTAACCAGGTCGTGTGGGTGCGCAGCAGGGTGCGCAACATATACATTCACACAATACATATTAAAATCACCTATACACACATGTAATAATCATAAATTTTATTCCCACACAAAAGATATTTACCTTTCCTATTTTGGCTCTCCTCCTCTTGTAATTTTCGACATTCTTCAATACTTCTTCTTTGAAAAATAAAGTTAAAGAACTTATGATTAGAAATTGTAAAACTAAAGACTAAACGAATTAACAAGAAAAAAAAAAGAAAACTTGGTTGAGCCCCCAATAAGCGCTCTTTTAGGTCTATGAGCTTATATCATCATGATCTTTATGGTGTTGAATCAGCTAGAAAGGCCAATTGGTGAGAATTCTCCAATATACCTCCATAGTAGATTTTCAGTCTTTGCCCATTGACTTTGAACTTTTCTCCTTGAGTGTTGCAAACTTCCACAGCTACATAAGGGTAAACTTAGCTCACTATAAATGGTCCTGACCATCTACTCTTAAGCTTTCTTAAAAATAATCTGAGTCTGAAGTTGAATAGCAACACTTAGTCTCTTTCTTGAAGACTCTTAATCCTTACTTTGGCATCGTGCCACTTCTTTATACGTTCTTTATAAATTCTAGAGTTTTTATATGCCATCTCTCTTATCTCCTCCAATTAACTCAACCGCAAAAGTCTCTTTTTAACTGCTTTCTTGCAGTCATAATTCAAAACCTTGATTGCCCAGTAAGCCTTATGCTCAATCTCTATAGGAAGATAATATTCTTTTCTATAGACTAACCTATATGGGGACATTCCAATAGGTATCTTATAAGCTGTTTGGTATGCCCATAAAGCATCATCCAACTTCCTTGCCCATTCTTTTCTTGACTTATTCACTATTCTCTCAAGAATCCGCTTTAATTCTCTGTTGCTTACCTCTACTTGTCCACTTTTTTAGGGATGGTATGGAGTGGCTATCTTATGTTTAACCCCATAACGAGCTAGCAATGCTTCCATGTTTCTGTTATATAAATGTGTTCCTCCATCACTTATAATAGCGCGAGGCATCCCAAGTCTAGTAAAGAGTCTTTGCAAAAATTTACAAACCACTTTTGCATTATTCACTGTACATGCTTGAGCTTGCACCCATTTGGATACATAATCCATATAAACAAGTCTATACTTATTTCCATCTAAAATAGGAAATGACCCCATGAAATCTATGCCCCACACATCAAATATTTCTACCTCAAGAATTCCAAATTGGAGGATTTCATCCTTCTTGGAAATGTTGCCACTTCTTTGACATGCATCGCAACTGAGTACATACTTCCTAGCATTATGAAAAAGTGTAGGCTAATAGAACCCTGCTTCAAGAACCTTAGCAATAGTTCTTTGTGGACTAAAATGACCTCCATTGATCATCCTATGACAATGTTGCAAAATTGAACCAGTTTCTTTATCTCCTACATATCTTCTTATCATGCCATAATTGTATAGCTTTCAGAGATAAAGATCATCCCATAAGTAGAACTTAGAGTTATAAATGAGCTTCTTCCTCTATTGACTATTGATTTCTTCCGAAAATTGTCCACTTGAGACAAAGTTAGCTATGTCAACAAACTATGGTGCATTTAAACTTCGGATTGCTAATAGCATCTTGTTTGGAAATAGCTCCTGAATAGGTTCTTCCTTCTCATCTCCATCTTTCTCCAGCTCTAATCTTGAAAGATTATTAGCTAATACATTCTCTGATCCCTTCTTATCTTTAATTTCAATGTCAAACTCTTGTAAAAGTAGTACCCATCATATGAGCCTTAGCTTTGGGTCCTTTTTGTTCAAGAGGTACTTCAATGCTGCATAATCTGTATACACAATAACTTTAGAACCAAGAAGATAAGATTTAAATTTATTAAAAGTAAAAATTACTGTTAGTATCTCCTTCTCTGTTGTTGTATAGTTGAGTTATGCATCATTCATGGTTCGGCTTGTATAATAGATGATATGAAGTTTATTCTCCTTCCTTTGGCCAAGTACAGCTCCTATTGCATGATCACTTGCATCACACATCAATTTGAATGGAAGGTTCCAATCAGGTGATACAACTATAGGAGCTGTTACCAATACTTCTTTCAACCTATCAAAAGCCAATTTTCAATCATTAGTAAAGTCAAAAGAAGAATCTTTCTCAAGTAATTTACAAAGAGGTTTAGAGATTTTTAAAAAATCCTTGATAAATCACTGATAGAATCCTGCATGGCCTAGGAAAATTTGAATTCCTTTGACATTTGTTAGGTATTGAAGCTTTTCAATAGTCTCCACTTTTACTTTGTCCACTTTAATACCTTGTGCTGAAATCTTATGTCGAAGAATAATTCCTTCCTCCACTATAAATGACACTTTTCCCAATTCAACACTAGGTTCGTCTCTTTACACCTTGTAAGAACTTGCTCCAAATTCTCCAAACATCCTTCAAAAGAGCTTCTATAGACTAAAAAATTTTCCATGAACATATCCATAATTTCTTCTACCCAATTTGAGAATATGGCCATCATGCACCTTTGGAAGGTTTCTAGAGCATTACACAATCCAAATGGCATTCTTCTATATGCAAATGCCATAGGGACATGTAAATGTCATTTTCTCTTGATCCTCTAGAGCAATTGCTATCTGATTGTATCATGAATGACCATCTAAGAAATAGTAGAAAGCATGTCTTAAAATCCTCTCCAACATTTGGTCAATAAAAGGTAGTTGAAAGTGATCATTTCTAGTAGCTGAATTCAATTTTTTGTAGTCAATGCATACTCTCTATCTAGTTATTACTCTTATTAAAATTTTGTTTACCTTCTTCATTTTCCACTATAGTCATTCCTCCTTTCTTTGGAACATACTGGATAGGACTTACCCATGAACTGTCTAAGATTGGGTAAATAATTCCAGCATCTAGTAGCTTAACCACCTCTTTCTTCACCACTTCTTACATGTTTGGATTGAGCCTCCTTTTTCCTTTCAATTGTTGACTCATATCCTTCTTCCATTAGAATTTTGTGCATGCAATAAGATGGACTTATTCTTCTTATATTCAAAATTTGCCAACTAATTGCTCTTATTCTCCTCTTAAGCATCCTCATAAGCAATTCCTCTTGGTTTTGGTTAAGTTTAGAGGATATAATTACAGGTAAAGTTTGGTTCTCTCCAAGAAAAGTATACCTCAATTGTTGAGGTAAAGGTTTCAAATCTACATTCGGTGATTTAATGATTGATAGTGGTGTAGGTTCAGTATTTGGTAATTGGATTTAGGAAGAAGAAGTTTAGTGTTTAAGATAATCTTCATCTTGGAGGTTTTGTACCTACATACACTTCTCAATATACTCCAATTCATCATAATTTGCCAACCTCCTTCGTTGGACTTCAATCATACATTCTTCCAAAGCATCAACTCTAAAGCACAAATCACTTTTAGAAGAATACTTTATACCTTGATAGATATTGAACTTACAACTTTTCTCACCTATCCTTAGAGTTAGTGTTCCATTATAAATGTCAATGATTGCTTAGCAGTGTAAAGGAAAGGCATACTAAGGATCAATAGGATATCTTCATCTTCTTCAAAGTCAACAACAATAAAGTCCACTAAAAAAATGAACTTTCCAGCCCTTACTAGTACATCTTCTACTATGCATTCTAGTTCCTTTACTGTCCTATCTGCTAGTTGTAAGTGGATGTTTATTGGTTTTACTTCTCCTAGTCCCAATTTTCTATAAATGGACAATGGCATAAGTTTAATAGAGGCACCAGAATCACATAAAATTTTTTAAAATGATAAATTCCCAACAGAACATGGAATAGTAAGACTCCCTAGTTGCTTCTATTTTAAAGAAAGTTTATTAGAGATGATTGCACTGCACTCCTTTATAAGTGTGACTGTCTCGAACTCCTACAACTTCTTTTTATTGGAAATTAACTCGTTTAAGAACGTTGCATACTTTGGCATCTGTGCTAAATATTCTACAAAAGGCATATTAATGTGGAGAGTCTTGAATCTTTCCAAGAACTTTGCAAAATGCTGATCATGCTCCTTTTTCTTTAACCTTTACGGGTATAGTACTGGAGGTTCGTATGCCTGAATTGGTGGTGACTTTGCCTTTTCTTTTTTCTCCACCTTCACGTCTAGTTCTTCTGGTGTATCAACCCTTCCATCATCCTCTTTTTTCTTTCCTTTATTCTTCTTTTCTTCATATTCCATTGTTGCTTTAGGAGTTTGGATCTCTATACTGCTTCTCAAGGTGATATCCTTGACTTGCTCTTTTGGATTCTTCTCTGTATTACTGGGTAATGCATCATGATTCCTTATTGATAAGGAATTTGCTAGTTGCCCCATTTGTACTTCTAGATTATGAATAGAAGATGAATGATTTCGGATTATTTGCTTCATTCTCTTTTCAGCTTCATCTTGCTGGTTCATTTTTTATGACATCACATGAATTTCTCCATCTTACTCTCCATTGAAGTTCCAGAGGATGAACCTTTATATTGGTGAAATTAAAGTTGAGGTTGTTGTGCATTGTGACCTCCAAATCCTGGTGGTGCTTATGGTCTCCACTGATTGTTTCCTTGATTACTCCAAGAGAGATTTGGATAATTCCTCTAACTAGGATTGTAAGTGTTACCATAAACTTGGTTTTGAGGCCCTTTGAAGTTGCCCATATAGTTGACACCCTCTGTAGTCATCCCTTGCATCATTTGACATTCAATTGTAGGATGACCTCTTTGACATAGTTCATATGAGGAAGACAATGTAGATACTGCATTCACATTCACTTTGTCCATACTTTTTGTTAGAGCACCAAGCTTTATATTCAATATAGTAAAATTGTCCACTTCTATTGCTCCAGCCTTCTTTGTAATGGTCCTTTCATTAGACCACAAACTTTGTATATTGGCCATTTCTTCAAAGAGATCCAAGGCATCTTCTGGTGTCTTTGATATGATAGTGCATCCAGCTGCTGCATCAATGTTGACTCTAACCATATGATTGACTTCTTTGTAGAATGATTACACTAAATCCCATTTAGAAATCAATTGAGGTGGACATTGCTTCTGAAGGTCTATGAATCTTTCCTAGCACTCATAGAATATTTCATCATCTCTTTGGAAGAAAGAGTTAATCTCATTTCTGATCCTCAACAACTTTGCAGGTGGTAAGTATTTATTGAAAAAGGCTATCTAGAGCTCTTACCAAGTGTTGATGGAGTTGGGTGGCAAACTTATAAACCATCTCTTTGCTCTATCCAAAAGAGAAAATGGAAAGAGAATTAACCGGATTGCATCTGGCTATACTCCATTCATCTTGAAGGTAGAATAATACTCCAAGAATCGAGTCATATGACCAAATGGAACCTCATATGCCAGCCCATTGAATGGTGAATTTTAGATCATTTGGATCATTGCATGTTTGATTTCAAAGTTATTTGCTACTATCATCGACCTTACAATTGGTGTTTGATTACGTTGTACATTAGGACTCATAAAATCTCGTATGGTTCTCTGATCATTCTGAGGATTTTGAAAAACTTGTTGCCTCGGTGGGTCATTCCTTGCATCATCCCCTAAGTCCATTTTGCTTGATGATTGTCTTAATATGATTGTTTGTTTCTTTTTCTTACAAACTGTCTTCTCTAACTCTAGATCAAGTGGTATCAACTCAAGTCCTTGTTTGCTTGCACTTCGTATGATGTGCATTAACCAACACAAATCTCTGCAACACCAAAATCAAAGCCAAAATTTAAAAATAAGTCTAAATCAAGTAACATAATTTTTTTAATAATATCAATTCTGCCAATCCCCAGCAACAGCTCCAAAAACTTGATGAGTACAAATCCGTAAGTGCACAGAATAGTATCAAGTAGTAATAAAGATATCATCTCACAGAGATTGTAAATTGAATACTGAAATACTAACTATATTTGTTTATTTAGACACCGAAATAGAGTTTGGATTCTTTAAGAATTAACACTAAATTAAAATAAAGAAAAACTCAAATTCAAACAAATAACAAAAGCTAAGATTCTTATTCTCAATTAGACCATTTTAAAAGATTAATTAACTAACTAGGTCTACACTATTTCTAATTCATTTTAAAGGGATCTTAGAAACTATAGGTTTTCCTCTCAGATAAACCTATAATTAACTGGAGATTAATTAACATTAAGTTTACTGGCTCTCACCAACTTAATGCCTTTTAAATCCAATTATAAATACAACCTTTTAATCAATACTAATCACTTAACTATCTCTCAACTAATCAAGCAATTAATAGGTCACTGCCTAATCCTACAAGACCCATCTCTCGATTAAGCCTGTAGTATTAATTCAATCTTAAGGTGATCAGTCCTAAAACGACATTAAGCATAACAATAACTAATGAATTAGCAACCTAACATTAATCACAATAAGCACATGGTCAATTCAGAATAAGAACTCTAAAAAGGATTCTAGCCACTCATGTTAAAAATAAAAGAAAATAATGAAGTAATGAAATCAATTTTAAATATAGTGAATAATAAAAGAGTTAATATAAGAAAAACCCCCTTCCAAATGATATAAAGAAGCCTTGCTCTTCTAACTCCAAGCCAAGTATCTCTTTTACTATAAACTAAAGCAAAATAGAATGAAAAATGTATTCTGAAGCAAAAAGAATAGAAAACCAAAACAAGAACAACCTCTAATGAAAATTAAATAGTTCTATTTATAGACCTAAAGACCTAGTGAGAAAGGTAATTTGAAACCCTTCAAACTCTATCTAACAAAGAACTAAAAGATAAGCTCAATCCTACTAAACTTCAGCTTTAAATCTACTTCTGAATGATTGCCACATCAGCTAGGCACGGGTGCGCAGGAATTAGACACGGGTGTGCAGCACATTAACTCTGAAGCACTCGAAACTAGGCATGGGCGTGCTGGATTTTGGCACGGTCGTTAACCCCTAAAGCTTGCTCTGCTCAAAAACCAGGCACGGGCGTGCTCAAATTTGGCATGGGTGTGCCGACCTGAAGCGAGGATAACCTTTTAATTTAAGCTCCAATCTTATCTTAGCTTCATGTATTATCTTTATCTCATCTCAAATGCATCCTATAACCAAAAACTCAACAAAAATTATCTATTCAACATAGAAACAACTAAGTCCTAATAATTAAAATAAAATAGCAAAACTAACTAAACATACAACTACTAAACCTAATATGCAATAACATGGAGTGCTAAAAATAAGTATTTTTCTCACTCATCATTTATGGTTTTCTAAATTTTTTAAATATTTGAACATTGGCGTATATCACACTAACGTCCAGAGCTCAATCATAATCTTCTGAAAATAAAAGATTATGGCAATGTTTAAAAGATCAGAACATGAGTGTAAAATAGCGAAGGGGAAATAGGTGAGAAAAATAAGGGGAAGAAGAAGATAAAAAGGAAATGAGAAGAATCAAAAAGAGAAGGCCATTAAAAAAAAGAATTGGATATTGGTGTTCATTTGAAGAAGCTAGAGGAGGCTGTGCTCGGAGAAAAGGCTTAGGATAAGGCATTTACATTGATCGGGTTCCTATGCATTATTGGAAACAACTCTAAGGGACAAGACAGGGAGCCAAACCAATGTTTAAATAGTAAACTCCTTTTCTTCATGCTTTTTATGATTTTCTTTAATTTAAATAGTTTTTAAAATGCTTGATTTGTAATTAATTAGTTTGTTTTCATATCCTTTTGATTCAAGTGATTTACATGTCATAATTCTTAATTGATTAAACATTCAACTACTTGCATTTTATTATTTTAATTTGAAATAATTTGTATGGTATTGGTAATCCTAGGTTGAATATTTAGTACTTGACACTCAATTGCCATTTTTATGGTTAATTATTGTTCATAATAGTTTTTTAATGTAGTTTGTGTTGTTGAGACGACACCTCATTGTTAAGGCATCGTCGTAGCATATTATGTCGACTTATTGACACCTCAATATCACAGAGGCAATGCCTTATTGATAAGGGGCCACCTCTATTTATCGCCAGGATAATCTTAATCTTGATCGCGTCGTTCTTTTGTGCATTCTAAATGTTATTTGTAATTTTCTAGATTATTGTGAAGGCCTCCCATATGAATATGATTTAAAATTATTCATGTTGTAGTTCATCTTAAATCTAGACGTAATGTTATTATATTAATTTATTCTACTTGTTTTAGATTATTTCAATACCATGGTTGTTCTTAATAATTTTCTTTTGCCAATTTTATTTTATTTGTCTGGGTATAATTTGTTAAATTTTAATTATGTCATGATGACTTCTTATTCCTTTTGTAGGTTTCTTTTTTCTTTTTCATAAGTGGATTGATTAATGATTTGTTTGTAGGAATACATAAGTAGTAGCCCACTGATGTTTACACATTTTTAGCTTAGTTTTGTTTTATTTATTTTAATCATTGCATAGAAAGAGTTGTAATTATTTTTTCTCCACCCATTTATTGGCATGTGCATTTTAATTATTCATTTTTTCTCATTTATTTATCGTCATTTGTGGATGAATGTTGATATATCATGATAATTTGTAGGAATGGCAAAAAATCCCAAACCTGCGTGGTACTGACCCGACCCTACTCGAACGGGCAATTTTTTTAACGTTTGATCGGGTTTCGAATCGGGTCTCAGGGTAACCCGAAATTAAAATTATCGGGGACGGGGTGGGTTGGTATTTAATATATCTACCCCGTACTTCATTCCGCACCCGACCCGTTATATATATACACTAATTTTATAGTATATATTTATAGTAAAATTATATTTATACATTATATATATACATTGATATTTTATATTAATTATTTATGGTTAAATTATATTTATACATTATATATATTTTTGTAGTTGGTAACAGTAAAGGCCCAAAAAGAGGCCTAGCTTCATTTTATTTTTCAAGTTAAAATGTCTTATTTTTATATTAATAAAATATAATAAATTGAAAGGTCTTATTTTTATAGCTAAAGAAGAATGTGTACTACTCAGTCTACTCTTTTTCATTTTGATATTCTAACCTAATCCCCAAACCCTCCTCCTCATTTTCTTTTGTTATTCTCCAAGTTAAGTGCCGCCACTCTTTGGTGGAATAAAGTTCGTCTTTCTCCAACAATGGCAGAAGCTACAACTGGAGGTAATCTATTTTTCTTTTCTCTTGTTCTTCAATGACTTAAAAATATTATATCTTGTAATTTGATTGCTTTTTTTTTTTGTCTTTTTCCTTTATCTTGTCTTTATAAATAGTTTTTATTGTTTGATTATTTGTTCTATGGGATAATTATTATTCATAAATCATTTTAGATCTTAATTATTATAAATAGGGACTTTGGGTTTTTTCATATTTTATCTCTCTCAGTTGCCGGTGTTATGTTCTTCCATTTTTACTCATTCAATTTTTTCATGTTGTCTACTTCAATCTCTGTACTCTTTTTGAAGGTAAGATATTTTTTTTCTTATTAAGTAGTTAAACCTTCATCTTTAACCTAATTTCTTTATTTTTTTTCCTTATTAATTTTTTATGGCTCTTTTGCATAATGGTGGGCTATATTTACCTATTTAGACCAAAAAAAAATGCCACTGGTAGTAGAAGAAAATAATGTTGAATAATATTAGTTATTTACCTCTCGTTTAAATATTAGAGACACATTTATACAAGAACTAAACATATTTCAATCTTGTTATAAGGTGATTTTGTTATCATATTGATGGATTTAACTTGAATTTCTATCTATGATAGAAGAAGAAAATAATTCTCAGGACCCAAATATTGTAAGTTCTCAACTAAGTGTCAAAAAGAACGATGCAAATTGTAGTCCACAAGCAATTACAGATGAAATGCAGTCACCTACAGAACAATAAATAGAAAATGAGTCTATTTTTTCCACATTGGCAAAAGGGAGGCTAAAGAGTCCTGAATGGGCACACTTTGAGAAGAAAAAAATCAAAGGAGTGGATAAAGCTCAGTGTAACTATTGTCAGAAATTGCTAGGTGGGGATTCAAGAAATGGTACAAAACACTTGCATGATCACTTCAAAAGGTGTCCAAAGAGAAGCATAATTGATTTGAGGCAACAAGTCTTGACTAATAACATGAAAAAGGCAAAGGGGGAAATGATTAGTTACTCATTTGATCAAGATTATACAAGAAGAGAGTTAGCACATGCTGTCATTTTAGAGCATCCATTATCCATTCTAGACCATATTGGATTTAAAAGGTATTTAAATGCTATTCAGCCCTTATTCAAGTGTCCAACAAGAAAAACTATAAAAAGTGACATTTTGAAGATATATGATTTATGAGAAGGGTAAAATTATGAAGTTGCTAGAGATAAATGAAAGTCAGGTTGTAATAACTACTGACATGTGGACTTCAAGCATGTCAAAAAAGGGATTCATGGCTATTATAGCTCATTTAATTAATAGCAATTGGGTGTTACAAAGTTGAATCTTGAGGTAAACTTTTCTTTTTTATGAGCACTTTTTTTGTTGTTAATTTAATGTTTAGATTTTGGTATTTTAATTCTAAATAATATGTGAATGAAATTACATGTTTTATTTATAGGAATAATGTTGAATTAGCATATGTGGATTGTTCTGATTGCTTGTTTGAATAGTTAATTGTATGAATACTTATGAATTTTAAAAACTTATGATCATTTCTTTTTTTCTAGGTTGACATATGTTCCATGTCCATAAACAAGTGAGGTACTTTTTAAAGTATTAATTGATTGTTTAATGGACTAGAATGTGGACACAAAATTATCCACCATTACATTAGATAATTGTTCGACTAATAATACTTTGGTGAATATTTTAAAGAATAAATTGCTAGTTAGTTCTTTGTTACGATTTGGTTCTTTGCTTCATATGCGTTGTTGTGCTCATGTTTTAAAATTAATTATGAAAGATGGATTAGATATCATTGGTGTCACACACTCACCACAAATTTATCCATTAATACACTTAATTAGGAATTTAATGACAATAAAGTATTACTTAGCAATTTCATCACACCACAATAAATAAGAATACTTAATTACAACTCAAATTCGTTCTTCCATTACATATCAATTCTAATATCTTTATCT